>JANZXP010127836.1:0-16093 GCA_027576715.1 Erythroxylum flavicans
TTGTATCAAATGATGATAAAACAAAGTGAATGTTTGGTTATTAACTTTCTGTTCTTTATGTTTGTGGTTTTAAAAAATATATATATACATTCCGAATTTTAAGTGTTAAGTGATGTGACATGCCACCCTCGCGGGGCACGGATTCGGATATCACTATCGATATCGGGTTCAGGTCCAGCGGAAGTGGGGTGTTACAATAATGGTTATTTATTTAGCAAACATGATTTTTTTTATTGCCGACCTTGTTGCTTTAGTTACTCATTTCCATGAAAAATACTAATGAAGCTACTTAAGTCGAAAAACCTCAAATTATGAATGAATGTGACAATTTAGAGGGTGACAAACTCACACTAAATCCTAATTAAGCTGTATATTTAGCCAACAACCCCAATTCACTAATTTTGCGAGCTAATGATTCTTCGCAACCTAATAAAATATGTTCAAAATTAAATCAATTCCAATTCATCTAAGCCATTGACACATTCACACAATTCACAAAATGCAACCCAACACCTATCATACAATATGCAAAATTACATTCAAATCAAACCACATAACCTTCCCTACATTTGAACAACATATTGTCTTTAATGTGAGAAGGGGATAAACAAACATATAAGGAAAGAAGAAACATAAATTAAAGTAAAACAAAAAATAAAATATAAAAATGAAGATTAAATTTAAATAGAAAGGGGGTTAGAACAAAGCCTCATGGTGATGGAGGTAGGGATGGTATTAGAGGTGGCAATTGAACGCCCTGAACCTCAAAATAACGATGGATACAACGTATGTGCCAACTCTGACGTTGTTAGGTTCGGGCGATCTTCTTCATCCTTCTAGAGTTCTTCACAAGTGTATCTATAATTACCTTAGTATTTGCGAAGATTGTATCCAATACTTTCTTCCAACCCGGTTCTTCTGTTTCTTCTTCCTCCTCAAACTCTTTACTAGTCAATTCCTCTTCTCCCTACTGAGGCAGTGCTGTACTCGAACTTGCCAGACTAGCCCTGATCTTAACATGTGTCTTTTGACTGATATCTCAGAGTTCTATATTATAGGACTTAAGGATTTCAACACGCCATAGATGATGATGATTTAGGAAGTCTGGGAGATGGACAATTAAACCACTACAGTCCATGCCATAATACTTAGCAATGGCAGAAACTAAGTACGTTATACCTAAATTTTTTTCCTCTTTCGCAGAGTCGCAGCAATAGTGTTTATTACATGTGTGGAGGTACACACTGGAATGTTGTGATCTATGCACTACAATATAAAGAGTTCCTTTGTTAAACACTTATTGCTTTATAATTTATCAAAAACTAGTTGACACATGAATTTGTGCAATAACAAGTGCTCATGGGTCCTTATGAAGTTGTTGTGGGCATTTTTGGCATCGAATTGCTTTAACTCAGTGAGCTCATTCTAATAGCGAGAAGCACGAAAATCATCTTGCTGATCAATAATGGAAGATTTGAGGAACTCACACATATCGCACATGATTTCGATATTTAGTTCATAAGCTCGTCCCTGCAATCTAAACCACATTTTTTTAAGGTTCCTAGGTTCATAGGAAAGGGAATTAAAGAATTCTAAAGTGAGCTCCTGGTAAACAGGAAATTGGAAGCCTATGAATTTTACCCACTAAATTCTTTCTACTAAGTTCTCTACCTTGTCGTGCAGTTCTAGCCTATCAAGTATATCAGAATCAAAATATTTAGGGACTACAATTTGTTTAGCATTGAGGGATTGAAAACGAATACCTTCCTCCTCTGTGTAGATCCGGAAGGGTGCTCTGAAGTTTGCTGCTCTGTTCCTTCTCCCTCGTCCTGAGACTTGGTTTTGTCTCAATGATTGATCCCACTTGGATGATTACTTAACGCGTGGCATACTGGCTTGTGAGTTGGTAGAAATTGGAAGAGACTGGAAATTTGAAATTTGGGTAGAAAGAAGTGAGAGTGTTTGGAGGTTTAAAGCTTAGAGAGATAAAGTAAAAATGAAAATAAATGAAAAAGTGAAGTTAGAAATGAATATATAGGTGATTGGAGAGTAAAATGGTAAAAATTGAAATGACATTCACATGCCCCTATTTTTATCCTACCGCAAGTCACAATCAATTTTTTATTTTTATTTTTTTATTTTGCCCTTCTTCACTTTTCCAAAATCACTTCTTAACTTTTTATAGCCCTTTCTCTTCTCTTTTGCTTACTTCTTTGATCATCAAATTCATGTCGAAGTCCTCTGCCTTCCTGGTTTTATTTGGAAACAAAACAACTTAACTACAAAATTCAAACTATCTAACACTTAAAGGAAATAACATTAAATTAACATTCAATGGGTTATCTCCCATACAACGCTTTTTTTAACATCGGTAGCTTGACGCTCTATCCTTGGAAACTTAGCCGGGATCAATTATGAGCGGCTTGCTTCTACCATTTTTGTTCAAAATAGGTTTTATAGCCTGTAAGTAAGCTACAAATTGCAAAATGATCAGCAGGAAAATATTGATAAAATTGAGAAAACTAATTAATTTCAGTAATATCCTTTTTACTAACAAACTGTTAATAAGATAGAGAATAACAAAACTCCCTAAATCTTTCATCGAATCTAATAGTTTGTCCTGTAAGAAGGTCAGTTGTTCTCTTCTTTCTTAATCATCTCCGTCTCCTCTGTTTCTTCCACTTCATGAACAAAGACTTTCATAGCTTCTTCAAACTCGATGTCTGAAGTCATTTGTTCTTCGTCCTTTTGTTCTTTTGAAGATTCGATATGATCAACTCTTATGAATGGAATTCTCAGTAAGGTGGTGGAAGAACATAGGGAGGGTCTTCATTCTTTCCTTCATCCGTTTTCTACTTCTTTTGGTCTTCTATAGGGTGGGTTTCAACTGGTCTATTTGTTAGTGCTCCTAACTCTTTCCTACTCTTAAGTGTGATAGCCTCAACTTGCTCTCTTGGATATACTTCCGTATTGCTCGAAAGACTTTGCACACTTTTTGTAGATAACATATTGACAAGTTGTTCCATTTGAACCTCTAGGTTGAGAATAGAAGAGGCATGAGTCCTTATTACTTGATCAATTTCTAACCTCTTTTGGGCCTCATCCATACTTATGAGCTTGTCCATGATCTTGTCCAGTTGGGAATCATCATTATTCTATTTATCCTATTGAAATCCATGTCACCTTTAATCTCTAAACTAAATTTCAGTATTTTTAGACCAATGAAAATTTGAGTTGTTATGTGACCCCGACTGGTATGTGCTAGAATAAGGATTGCTATCTCCCTGACCAACTTGTGCTACATTAAAGTTGAATTGCTCCACGTTGTTGTTTTCCCTTAAGAAGTAATCAGCTGTGATATAGCTCTCTTGGCTACATAACTCATATTCGTGTTATATTGTTGTGATTGGAGAGGAAGAGGTGGCTTTCAGGATATTTAATTGCTTCGTTAGGTTGTTGATCTCAGCCTGCAATGTTTTCCTTGAATTTATAGCAATCATTCCTCCTAGGTCCCAAAAGGTTGACTGTTGTCTACTTCATTCTGATGTCCAAAGACAACTAGTGTATGCCATGTCTTCCAACAGATCTTGTGCTGTTTTAACTATTTTCCTCATGAATAATCATCCAGCAGCTACATCTATGATGCTCCTTGTCGGTGAATTAACTCCAATGTAGAAGGTTTGCAATAGGAATTCGTTGGGTATGTTATGATGAGGATAGCTCCTTTGCAACTCCTTATATCGCTCCCATGCTTCATATAAAGACTCCTCGTCATTTTCCTGGAAATTGATAATTGCCTTTATTAGTCTTGTTGTCTTGTTTAGAGGGAAATACTTATCTAGAAAAACTCGCACCAACTGCTCCCAAGTTGTGATGTTGAATGAGTGGAGAGAAATTAACTAGGTCTTGGCTCGATCCCTAAGAGTAAAGGGAAAGAGCCTCATCCTAATAGCATCCTCTGACATCCCAATATATCGAAAGGTGTCGCAAATTTTTAAGAAATTAGCTAAATGAGCATTGGGATCCTCATTGTCTAACCGGTAGAATTGCACGTTGGTTCGCAACATGTTTAGCAGTGGTGGTTTGATTTCAAACATATTCGCTTGCACCGGTGGTCGCGTAATCCCTTAAACATAGGCATTGAGCTGTGGCCTCATGATGTCCATAAGGGTCTATCACTCTCTATGACATATTTCCTGCACCATTGTTCATTCCATCTCTTTTTAGCGTTCAACTCTTGAGATTTCCTATTGTTGTCTGATGATATCCAAGTTGATGTGTCGTCTACTTTATGCCCTAAACTTCTTTCTCTATTTATTTATTTATTTATTTTAAACAAAATATAGTGAAAAAGCCTTAGACTAAAGAACTAAACTAATCGCCTCTACAACAACAACGTCAAAAACTTGATCGCGATTTTTCGATATGTATAAGTTTTAATATTTAACCTCAATAATCCGTAAGTGTACCGGTCATTCGCGTAGTACGTAAAGTGTTGATCCCATAAGGAGGGTTAATCTAATCCTAAAACCTAAGGCCAAAACAATTCACAGTAATTCAAATGTAACAAAACTAAAGCAAGAATTTAATTCAATCACGCAACTCAATTACGAAAATATTAAAAAAAATAGCAATTGCAACACCCAATCAAAAATCAACCTAAAGAACTACCAATTGAGAGAAAGGGGAATTTTATCTATCTTTAATGCTAACCTAATCGATTATGACTTACTAGATTATTGGTTCTAAATGGTCCTAGGGTTGATTACTCTTTCTCGAGTTATAACCGTTAACCCTAATTTGTAAAGCCTAATCAGGTTATGGAAATCTCTCGATTAACAATCTATCCAAAACCTTAATTAGATCTGAAGTTGTTCAAAAACTATCGGGAACCTATGCAAGATCTCTCTTCGCACAATTTACTGATTTGATTTAATTTTCGTTCTATTAAATTACCTAACTCTCGTTAGCCCAATTTAATTATTTTCACTCGATTCACCCTCTCAGTTTATCACCAAATTATGCAATTGCAAAAATTAAATCATAATAAATCCAGTAAAACGCAAACAATCAAATTTCATTAAATCAAAGATAAAACAACCCGAAGATGAGTTTAGACATCTTCAACATTCACACAATCCTATCATCAACGGCTATCCCAATTCTATACATTAATAAAATTAAAAATAAACTAGAAACAAGATTTGAACGGATGATGGAGGCAGCAACGTCGGGAAACCTCCTTTTTGGGAAGTACTTCTCATCGGCTTCTTCTCCACGTCTCTCTTCCTTCGTCTCTTTCTCAATCTCTCGATGAACTCTCTCTAGGGTTTCTCAATGGTGGCTGATGTAAAAGCTCCTCATCTCCTTTTTCTCATTCTTTATATACCTTTTTATGTTCTGGGCAACCCTAGGGTTTTTTAGGGTCCAAAAGGTCAAAACACAGTCTCAAAACTTGACTTTTCTGAGTGTCTATGCATTTGCCCTATGCAGGCCACGATTGTGGCCTTGTAAGGCCACGATCGTGGGCCACATCTGAGCCTTTTGTCACGATCATGGCATCGTGGGCTATGTCTTAGGCTTCTGTCACAATCGTGGCATATGAGTCACAATTGTGGGATGACTCCAACGCTTCTGTCACAATCATGGTATCGTTGTTTCAGTCCGAATGACTTCGAAATTTCTCCATTCTTCAATCTTGACTCTCAAATACTAACAAACACATCAAAGTACCTTAAAGATATAATAATTGAGCTCAAAAACTTGACTAAACCATAAAAAACACTTAAACAC
Source organism: Erythroxylum flavicans (assembly GCA_027576715.1). Lineage (NCBI taxonomy): Eukaryota > Viridiplantae > Streptophyta > Magnoliopsida > Malpighiales > Erythroxylaceae > Erythroxylum > Erythroxylum flavicans. The sequence continues at coordinate 5,794 of JANZXP010127836.1, forward strand.
AATTAATTAACAAAATAACACAATTATAGCCTAAACACATACTAAACGATTAAGTTAACACTTAAATACATAACAAACTAAGCCCTAAAATGTGACGCAATTCACACTTATCAATGAGATAGGTAGCATTGAGATTGTCAAACCAAAGATGAGGAACAGAAGTTTGGTGGAAGTTGATTTCACCTAACAATGAACAAAGCCATTAAAGTTCATTAACTATAGTAGTGATGGCCATATATTCAGATTCTGTGGATAAACGAGAGACAGTGTGTTGTTTGTGAGAACCTCAACAAATGAGATTATAACTGACAAAAATGAAGTAGCCAGTAACAGACTTCCTATCATCAGGATCACTAGCCCAATCAGAGTCACAATAGGCAAAGATTAAGATGGAAGAAGACTTTGCAATAAACAGATCTTTATTACACATAGCACGAAGGTAATGAAGTATTCGGTTTACCACGGCCTAATGGGTGGATTTTGGAAAGTGCATAAATTGAGATACCTTGTTGACTACAAAACATAAATCCGGTCGAGCAAACTGGAGAAACTGAAAACCCCCCACAATGTTGCGATATAATGTTGGATCTTGAAAGGAGTCATCGCTAATGGCAATCAATTTTAGCAAGGGATAGGCTGGAGTATAGACTCCATTAGCCTTAAGCCTATTGGCTCTGTCAAGAAGATCATGAATATATTTGGTTTGATGCAACAGTAAACCATCATCAAGCCATTGCGCCTCAACACCTAGAAAATAATGAAGTCAGCCCAAGTCCTTTAAAGTAAAGGATGTCTTCAACGATGAAACAACATTATGAACTAGGGAAGAATGATTCCCCATAATAAGAATATCATCAACATAGATTAAGCAATAAATCATATGATCGCCTTTACAGTAGAAATAAAGCGAAGAATCAGTTTTGGAGTCAAAAAAATCCTAAGGACAATAACGCATCAGTGAGGTATTTATACCATTATCTGGGGGCCTATTTTAGGCCATAAAGAGACTTGTGCAATTGACAAACATGAGTTGGGAAGGCAGAACTGATGAAGCTAGGAGGTTACTCCATATAAATAGCTTCATCTAAGGATCCGTGTAGAAATGCATTGGAAACATCAAGTTGGAAAACATCCCAGCCAAGTGAAACAGCAAGAGAAAGACACAAGCGAACAGTAGAAGGCTTAACAACCGAGCTGAAGGTATTGTGAAAATCAATGTCAAGGCATTGATGAAACTCTTTGGCAACAAGACAAGCCTTTGAAATTATGCCGTTAGGATTGCGTTTGATGCAGTAGACCCATTTGCAACCAATAACATTTTGTGAGGGATTGTACAAAACAAGGGACCAGGTGTTGTTGTGAAGTAAAGCATCGTATTCTTCTTTTATGACAAGTCGCCAGTAGGGAACTTTATTGGCAGCCCGAAAGGATGAAGGTTCAGAATTATCATCAACAGCAATATGGAAGGTCTTAGGCTTCGAAGAGTTTGTTTGAAGATGATTCAACATAAGATGGGCCTTGATTAAAACAATATGAAGAGAAGGAGGTACAGTGGGAGTGGGATATTTGGTGAGGTCAACAACTAGTGATAAGCTATCAGTGTTAGATGGTGTAGAGGAGGTAGGCTATTGAGGTGAGAAGGCAACGGATGCGGTGACATATGAGAGGGTTGTGTTGGTGAGGGAATAGGAGGAGGAGAAGAACTCGATGGTGGGTGCAATTGAGATTGGTTTGGGGGATTAGATGCCATCCGGAGAGCAGGTTGAGGATGAGAACTTAGTGGTGGATGCAAGGGAGGTTGGTGTTGTGAAGCATATGCTGAAGTAGCACGTGAGGTTGATGGACAAGATCTAGGAGGTGAGGTGCCATGGTGTTGGGATGGTAAGAAAATAGTAGCTGGAGAGGAATTGGAGCTAGTCATCATCTCGTGCTTTTGAAATGGAAAAACCTGCTCATCAAACAAAACACGAGGTGAGATAATAATCGTATTTGTGGCTAGATTTAAGCAATAATAACCCTTATGAATTTTTCTGTAACCCTGAAAAATGTAAGAAGTAGATTTTGGTGATAGTTAATCATAAGCATAAGGTTTAAGCTAGGGATAGCATAGAAAACCAAAAATTTTAAGTTTATGATAATCAGGTAAGCATTGAAATAAAACTTGATATGGGGATTTACTTGAGAGAAGAGAAGTAGGCAACCTATTAATTAGATAAACTGCGGTGTCTAAAGCATGTTGTCAAAATTGTTTGGGAACCGAAGCGTGAGTGAGCAAGGAAAGACCAGTCTCAACAATATGGGGATGTTTGCGTTTGGCACAACCATTTTGCTCAGGAGTTTTGGGACATGAGCTACGTTAAGAAATTCCATGTTGAAGAAGGTGTGTGGTGAGACTCTAAAATTCACCTCCCCAGTCTACCTGAAACATTTTGATTTTACGATTAAAGAAACGTTGAACAAGGTATTGGAATTTGATAAATACATTTAGCACTTCAAACTTGCGTTTGATGAAGTAAATCCAAGAATATTTGCTGAAGTGATCAAAGAAGAGCACATAATATTTGTTATTATCAAAAGATGCAACATAAAAAGTTCCCTATAAATTTGAACAAATAAGATCTAAGGGATCCATTAACACAAGAACTAGACAAAGGGAAAGGCAATTTATGAATTTTGCTAAGACTACATGCATGACACAAACGATAGAAATCACTACTGCTAAATTTTGTGGAACTGGAAACTAAAGCCTAATGAACAACACGAGGAGCAGCATGGCCTAAATGAGCATGCTACATAGAAAGAGAAGCCAAGTGAGCTCCAGGAATAATAGGACCAACAGTTGAAGGTGCAAGGTAGAAACCACCGTGAGTCCGATTTGAATGGAGCAATGCTTTCATGGGGTTATCCTTGATTTCAAAGTGATTTGGAAAAAATTCAAGAGAAACATTGTTAGATTTAGCAAAGTTGGAAACAGATAGAAGATTAGCAGAAATATGGGGAACACATAAATTGTTATCCAGCTAAAAGAAACAAGAATGGTTAGAAGAAAAATTAGAGGAGCCAATATGAGAGATTGGTAAGGTTTTACCATTACTGATCTTAACTTCCGCATGGCCATTATAATCATGATGAAGAGCAAGATTGTCCATATCAGCAGTGAGATGATGAGTAGCTTCCGAATCCAATAGCCATTGTTAGGGACGAGATTATTGTGAAGAGGCTAGGTGGGCAGCAAGTGTGGGCAATAGAGGGGGAGCATCTGTTCGCTAGCGAGGAAAAGGACATTAGTGAGAGTAGTGACCCGTCCCATTGCAATTGTAGCAGGTGAGGACACGATCAGTGGAAGACAGGTAGCCAAGGGGTCTTTGGGAGCGATGCAAGTGGGGAAAAGACTGATGCTACTGTTGGCGGCCCCGTCCTTGGCCATGACTGCCTCTCCCAGATATAAAGGGATTTCAATTGGATGAAGAAGACGTGGTCTGAATGGAATGAGGAGTAGGCGGGACAGATTCATTGACGCTAGAGGAAGAGTCATAGGCAATACTGAGTTCTTCACTCAACAACAAATCATACAAGTCATCAGCAGAAACAGAATCTAAGCAATTCTCAAGGGACTTGACAAAGGGTCAGTAAGAGAAATCCAAACCGTTAGTGATTACTTATACTAAGTAATCCTCAGGAGTCGTATGTTTAAGAGTGGCTAGTTGATCAAATATGTTTTTGGCCCTTTGAAAGTAGTCTGTGACCAATTCATTCTTCTTCTCTAAATGGTAGAAGTTGTTCTTTAATGCTCAAACTTGAGCCTTAGAACCAGAGATATAGGTAGATTGAAGCTTTTATCACGCCTCACGAGTAGTGGAGGAGCCAACAATTTGAGATACAAAGGGCTCGATCGTGGAGCCAATAATCCAGATGAGAACAAGCTGATCTTGACGAAACCACCGTTGTCAAACTGGATTGAGTTGTTCGTTGAGAAACTAAGGGGGAGGCTGCACGAAGCTATTAATATGATGAGCTAGATCATAACTATGTAAGAGAGGTAGCAATTGTGTTTGCCACAGTAGATAATTGGTGGAGTTTAATTTAATACATAATTGATGGGCAATGCTAGGTGGGTTTGGCGCAGAGAATACTGCAGAGACAGGTTGAATAGTGCCAGAATTGGTTGCCACGGGGACAGAAGAAAGAATGCAATAGAGGAAAAAAATAAAGGAACAAGAAGGAAGCTATTAAACCAATGTTGCCTCTGATATCATGATAAGATATTGATTGGCAAAATAAACTTACGGTATATTATTAATAATACATATTATATGTATGTATCAAGGTACGATAAATCTAAATCTGAAGGATAAAATAAAAATAAGAAGATGAGTTACAATAAATAATAGATACACCAAAGATTTGAAAATAACGGAGAGATATCCTTACCAGTGTATAGTGGCATTATACTTACGGATCCTCTACTAGGTAGGCCTACCTCACTTCTGTGGCGTAGGCACCAGAGTTCTCGGACCAGCCGTTCCTGCCATGCCGCCCTATATTTCTACCATCTGTGACCCTAATCCCCCTCTTTCCTTATGATGTATTGGCACATCTACGTCTATAGCTACCTACTCTATGCGTCTCTCTTTCCTCTTAGCTGGTTGCATGATACTTCTTTTATTCACTGTTCCACAAGATTGATTCTTCTTCTGTCTCTGCTTCTCTTTCTGTAGCTGTACAACCCTGCTTCTCAATTCTCACCCTCTTAGGGTTTTTATCATTTTGCTTATATATATATGTGTGTGTGTGCGTATGGTTTCTCACCGTCTGTATCTCCTGTGCCTTTTACGCAATATAAGCCTTTTCTTTTCGTTCTGGTTTCGAGAACAAATTTGCACCCACCTCATAGTTTAGTTCGTAAATTTGTTTTTTTTTCGATTCTTTATGTGTTCATAACTACGTTTCTGTCAACTGGAAATAAATATTTGCTGAAAATTGCTTCCCATATCCTTCTTTTTAACAACTAATCATTAAAGGTCATATGATTTCTTTCTCGTTCATATTCTTTGCTGTAACTAAATCAATAGCGTTCTTCTTTGATAGCACCTGGATTCTCTTGCCTCTTTCTCTCATCGTCCTAAAAGTTAGTGATTGCGGAGAGTGAATCGTCGTCCCAGATGGAGAAGTTCACAAGGGAAAAAGTGAAGCTGCCAGCGTGATCTAGCTTTGGCTGGACTGACACACGTAGAAAGAGCTAACTTTAGCTAGGTCATGCTGTAGCAGCCTCACTTCTTCCTATTTGGGTACTCTAAAGTTTGATCCTTTGATCCTTTGCATCGAAAGATGAAATAAAAGTGACCCAACATATGAGCTACCCTCTGTAAGTATATTCCTTGCTCTATCCTCAGTTACGGTAATGTCTGGCATGCGTTTACCAACTTTTCGCTTTTATACTGCTTTTGCTTTTTGCTTTTGCATTCTTACATTTGTTATCTTGACGACAAAGGCAAAATAAGGTCAAATTATCCATGCCCCTGTACTCTTGTTCTAACTAAAGCAAGACCTATGTTGACTTCAAATGTAGATTCCTCGCCTAACTACGCTTCTACAGCCTGAATTTCCTTGGATTTGTTATCCTGGAATTGGTATGTTTTTAAAGAAGTAAAAACTGTAAGATTTGTGCCTTTTAGCTAATGGAATCCAGTCGCACAATGCATTGGAAGTACGAGAAATCTTTTTTTTGGGTAAGTTTGTTTTAGTGTTTCATGTTACACTTCAAGGTTAAGCATATACTCATCTTAAAGCAACACATTGTTATTTGACACGTTATAATATATATAGCACGCAAAGATAGATGATTTGTGGTTGTCCCTCTTTTATGGATTATGGCGTTTATCATTAGACCATAGCTAAAAGACATTGCCCACCTTGTTCCTTCTTTTCAAAGGAAGAGATGAAAGAGGACATTCAACTACAAACCGCGATACTTCGGAATTGTAACAAGTTTTATGTGAAAGAACAGCGATGATTTTTTCTTTTTGGAAACAAAAAAATAAATGATGAATTTGTATGATGATTGTCAGCCAAATTATGTACCCTGTTTGTTGTTTAATGTTTAAAAGCAAACAAGATTTACCTAATGAATTAGGGGAGATCTAGTATGATGTTCTGCAACTGCCTGGCAAAAGTTAAAAAGAATCTAGTATGATGTTCTGCAACTGCCTGGCAAAAGTTAAAAAGAAAGCAGTTAAAGTCATGATCAGCTATACATGGTGAAACTTCAAATCAGACGGCCATTATTGATGTGATGTTCTGCAACTGCCTGGCTAAAGTTAATCCTTATACCATTCAAGTAGCTTTTGCTGATTGTGGTTAACGCACACAGCAAGCAAAGAATGCTTGAAATCTTCCTGTATTGACAGTAGAAAAAAAATTCGAAGCCAAAGCAGTAGGCAGATGATTGTGCTATAATTTCATCTGCGATATTTAATGGAAACTATAATTTCCACAGACGAAAGATTATTGTCAAATTAATGTGAATTCCTTTTAATTCTTAAGTAGAAGACATGGAAGGAGGCCGTGAATACGGAGATGTCTGCAATTTGCCTGGTGGAATCTTATTGTTGGAAGATGGGAGTAGTTTAATTTATTGCAACCAAACCAATGAGATATTGTATTCAATTGATTAATCTAGCAACTATCACAACGAATAGTTAATAGTAGTTCATGCTCCCTAGTCTATTCAAGCCAAATGTTATCATGCATGTAGAGAGGGGAGAATACTCAATTTTCTTTGTAAATTTATTTTATTTCGATTTCCTGTCCTTTTGGATTGGATTTAAATGAACTAATGCATGAAGTATTTATAGGTGTACGAGACACCTCATAATATATGAGATACAATGAATTTATTTAATTCTACTTAAATCTTAGAAATTATAAGTTCTTGAATCTAGAGACGTGTATTTTTCTTTTAATCAAGTTTGATCAATTGTTTCACTAACATAATTGCTTTATTTTTCAACGTTTCTCTTTAAATTTGGTTCTTCTTTGTGATTTTTGAACTACGTGCATAGTTTTGTAAAACTTTCAAAGAAAGATTATCCTCTTTATCTTTATTTTCAGTACTCTTTTATAAAATAAAATTTTGCATTTATGTGCTTAGTTTGATCATAAAATGTAGGATTTTTTTCCAATATTATGGCAAATTTGTTGTTCATGAAAATAGTAGTAGTTTCATTTTGAGCCACATGTAGGTCTTCAACAACCTTTTCAACCACATTGAATGAGTGATGCAAGAAGCAGTCGTAGAGTTATAATGAGTTGTTTCTTCAAATTCCAAATAAGGTCAGTATAGCCATGAATTGGATTGTTTCTTCATCGCTTTACTTCATTACCAAGATAATAGGACATAAGTTATATATCAATCACTACAAATTCTTTAATCAATTGTCTTTTTGAATTCGTCAAACATCTTTAGATTGTTCTATGTGAAGATTAAATCATTAATATCTAGACATCCAAGAAGAAAGTTTCCATTTTCACAATCTTCGATATAAAGAGTGTTTTAGTGGACATTTGATGATCTATGCTCTGAAAATATTTGTTAATACAGTTGTACCAAGTTCTCGGAGCTTGATTCTGGCCATACAATGTCTTCTTCAACTTTAACACTTTATCTTAATGTCCCTTCTCCATTTACCCTAATAGTTGTTAGATACACAGCTCCTCTTCAAGGTATTCATTCAAAAAGGTAGGCTTGACATCCATTTGATAGATCTTCCACTTTGATGTAGTTGTGGAGATGATTCAACGAATTGTCTCTAATCAAGCCACAAGAGTAAACACTTCATCATGATCAACTACATATTATTGAATATGGCCTTTAACAATAGGCCTTGCTTTTTAGCTTTCTACTTTTCCTTATCATTTCTTTCGACCTTATATATCCATTTTCACACTAATCACCTTTGTCCCTTTAGAAGAGTAGAAAGTTCTCATATGTTATTCTTTTGAATTATTTGAATTTCTTCAAAGTGTAGTGTTTCAGAATTGAAAAAGATACCAAATAGTATTGTATTTTCTATCATCTCTGTGGGCTCATAAAGATCTCTTAGAAGAAGATTAATTTCTTAGTAAGTGGGGTGCAATACCAATATCTTTATGATTTGAAATTTTTAGCATAGGAAATGAAATATTTTCTTTATTTTGAGAGACATCTCACTTTCACGAGTTGTTTTTTAATCAAAATCAACATCTTTACTATTCACATTATTTTCATTGGTAGGATTAAATATCTTATAGCAGTTAGAATTTGAGTTATATCTAATGAAGACATATTTTTCACTTCTTTCATCTAAATTTGTTCTCATCTCTTTAAGAACACAAATATATGCAACACTTCCAAAGACTTGGAAATGCGAAACATTAGACTTCTTACTATAATAAGCTTCTTGAGGTGTCATCCTACAAACACTTTTAGTGGCGGATATGTTGGACAAATATATAGTGCAAACGACAGCTTCTGCTCGAATCTCCTTAGGTATATTTTTTCTTTGAGCATGCTTTTTGCAATGTTGAGAATAAATCTATTTTTACATTCCACAACTTTATTTTGTTGTTTGGAGTATGAAGCTATGAGAAAATGACGAATGCTAGTAGCTTCATAAAATTTGGTAAACTTGATGGAAATGAACTCTCCTCCTCTGTTCGCTTTCAAAGCTTTGATGGCAAATTCACTCTCGTTTTCAACTTAGGATTTGAATCTTTGGAAGACACTAAAAGCTTTATCCTTCCCTTTCAAAAAATAAAACCAAGAAATATTTAGCTTTACCATAAGAGGATCGTTTAATTGGGCCATAGATATTAACATGAACTAGTTGAAGTAGCTTGATGGTTTTGAAGTGGACTCCTTTGAAAAGCGCTTTCTCACTTGCTTCTTTAAGAGATATCCCTTACATAATTGATTGAGTCGTGTGATGAGAGGCAATCTATCCACCATGTGCTCTTTTGCAAATAAATTTAATCTTTCAAAGTTTAGATGATCAAATCTCATGTGCCAAAGTCAAGAGAAATCTTTGACATGTCTTTAAGTACCTTAGATGATTAAGTTTAATATTGAGCAAGAACATTCTAGTCTTTAATATAAAAATCCTTGTTATCAAATTATGTGATTTAACTTTCAAAATGCAATAACCATATTTTAAGTGGATATCATACCCATCCTCTAGCAATTGTCCCAATCTTAAAGTGTTTCTTTTTAAAGAAGGAACATAGTAAAAATATGAAATAAGTCTATGGCTACCATTTTTTGTAAGGATAAGAGCATCACTTTTGCCTTTGATGGAAACTTTTGAATCATTGGCAAAAACAATTTCTCCTTTTGCTTTTTATCAAGATTTATGAATAACTCCTTATTTCTACTCATATGGTTGCTTACACCTGTTTCGAGATACTATCTGAATTCATTTTCGTCGCCTTTATTGACTAACAACAAGAATTGTTCTACTTCTTCTTCTTTTGTTTTCGCAAGATGAGCCTCTCCTTAGTTAGAAGTAAAACTCCAACATTCATAGGAATAATGACCATATTTATGATAATTGTGACATTGAATATTAGATTTGTCATACCTTCTTCTACCTCCTCTCCTATAGCCATAACTTTCATGATCTCTTGAGTTTTATGATTGTTGGCTTTATTCTTCATTATTAAGGCCCTGTTTGTTTCCGTTATTTTTTTTGGTTTTTCGTTGCGGTTTTCATGAAAAAATAAACAACTCTTTAAAACCTGTTTGGACGAGTATCGTTGTCGTTTGTAGATTCTGAAAATAATAAAACCGCAACAGATTTACGAAAACATAAAAAAGACGTTTTTCTAAGATTTGAAAACAGGTTTTCTTATTTTTAGAAGCAGTTTCGGCACTGCGCCGACATCTTCAAGCTCTGCTGCAATTTTTTTGCCCATTATTCCAGGTTTGTTTTTGCTTCTTTTGTTTGTTTCTCTGTTATTATGTTCCTTACGTTCTTACGATTTGTCCATGTATTTTTTATCAGTGCTTGCTTTCGTATGCCTCTCTTCGTTCTGCGCTTGCTTTCGTCTCTCTCTACAATTTTGTTATTATGTTTCTGCGACTTCTCCACTGCTGCGTCACTGCTTTACTTCAATGCTACGTAACGTGTTTCTTTGGTTACTTCACTGCTGTATTACTTGAGACTAAAGACTGTACTATTGAAAATTTGGAGGACGAAGTTTAGAGAGAGAAAGTGTAGTGAAACAGAAGCAAACATCTGTGATTATGCCAAACTGATCAAAGTAC
>JANZXP010127950.1:0-16079 GCA_027576715.1 Erythroxylum flavicans
AACTAAGAGACAAATGGTAGCTTATCTAGTGGACAAGTGGAAGACATGCATTGGAGACATGTGTCAAGCCTTAAAAGAGGCACCTAGTCATTAGGAAACATTTTTCTGCAGCTCTTATTTTGGTTTCACCGAAAACATCTAAACTTCCTTCTTGCTTTACCATCACCGAAACATCATCTTGCTCATTTATGTATATTGGCCTTTGGTTAATTTATCAATGTTACACCTTACAAAACAAAAGCTGCATCACTTCAGCCCATTTGAGGTTTTGAGTTGTCTCTCTATATCTTTGGCTCTCTCCATCGAAAAATTATTAATTTCTGGAATTTTTACTGAAGTGTGTAGTATAAACCAAGTAAGTTTTATAATAGCGTAAATAATTTCTGTTAAGGTTTTAAGGTTTGTTCATGAATGCGTGCGCGAATGGCGTATATTTTCATGCTTGTGGATTGACGCATGCATGAATGGTGTTTATGCATGTGTGTGTGGTGAAGGAAGAAGCAAATTCGTGATTTGATTAAAAAGGTGTAGGATTGTGATGATTGGAGTTAAATGAAGAGTAGGGAAAATGCTAAAATTGATCTATATAAAAGTATGAATTAGGTTCTGTTTCGAATTGTGATTATTCATGAAATTGTGAATTATAACTAGAGAATTTTGGACTGAAAAATCTTGCTTTTACTAAACCATCAACTTGAGATGACAAAGAAATGATAGAGAAGTAATAGAACATTGATAATGAATTGTGTGTTATATTCAATATTTTACTGAACAAACATTTGTATTTTGGCCATAACTTTATCTGTGAATATACAAATTAGATGAATTTTGTTTTAAAGTAAATTAGAGTTATAGGTCTACATTTTTAATGAAGGAATAGAATTTGAAATCTGTCCTTAAGAGTCTTGAAATTTGGCTGGAATTTGAGAGTTGTGTTCTGCCGAGGTATAAGGAATAGTATGGAGTATTTTGATTATAACTTGCATGATACTGAACCAAAATGTATGAAGTTAATGTCATTAGAAACTTAAAACATAGAGTAACATTTTATTAGAAGAAAGTGTTATCTAAAAATTTTTGTTTCTAGGTCAAAAATGGAAAGAAAGAAGGAAGAAAACACAACAGGTCACGATCGTGCATTAGCACGATCGCGACTCTGTTGAAGGATGAGGGAAGTCACGATCATGCTTTATTGAAGAAGGAAAAAAGTCACGATTATGCACATGCACGAACACGACCGGAAAGGCTTTATCAAAAGGCAATTTTTTGGATGTTTTTCAACCTAATTCAAGTAAGGATGATACCATATGAGGCATGTAGGTTGAAATGAGATCTTAAATGAATTTAATTGATATTGAATGAAAGGATTAAAGTGAGAAAAGAGTATTAGAGATTAAAGAATGTTTTAAAGGTGTGAAATTTCTTATAAAGAGTATTAAAGAAACATACCTGAGAAATTGTCATTAAACATGCATGATACATTATACATTCATAAATGTATTTATGACTGATTATTTTTATGGAAATGCACATAAGTGACATATAATTGTATAAGAATTGCATGTAGAGGAGCAAATCGAGCGACCGATTCCAGACATTGCCAAGATTTTAAGGCAATAAGCTAAAGGGAGCATTTGTGAGTCAACCTAGATGATCTTCCTAGGATTGTTTGATTTATTCTGTTTAACTTTTAATTAATGAATTGTTGTGATCTGAATATGTATTCCGGACTTTAATAGTCTGAGAAGTTTAATAGTCGGGAATGTATTGGAAGTGTTATATTTGCTTCTGACATTTGAATGATATATGTTTTCCACTAAATTCTGAATGCTCAACAAAAGTTGAATGTCGGACTAAGGTCAGATCAATATGAGATTTTGTTTGTGCATCATAAGTGAATGCTATTCGTGGCATATTCTGTTTTTTGATGCATTTCATAAAATGCATGTTCAGATAAAGGCGTTATGATCAGAGTAGCCAATTTGAAAGAGTTATAAGCTCAGTATTTTGCACATAGAGCTCTGTTCCGTGATTTCTGTTCTGACTGAGCCCAATGGGCTAGTATCTGTTTCTGTATTTGAAAGGCACTTGGTCACAACAAATAATAACAAATCTGGAGTCTCATATGCATATGCATATGCATTTGAACATTTATGCTTGTGAAATATATGCTTGTGAAATCTTTTCTGAAGTTGTGATGTGAAAGTGATATGTCATGATAATGTGTCTGATTGAGATGTACAAGTTTTGAAAGAATGTATGTGATGTGTATGACATTCTTTATGTCTTATTGTGATTGTTGGTCATATGATATTTGTGTTTTGTGCTTGGAGCGAGATCATTAATGATGGTTTGCTCATTGAGTTCACAAAACTCATCCAAAATTGTAACGTGGCTTTTCAGGTACGAGACAGGAGACCTAGATTTTTAAGGTCTTTGAAAAGAACTTTTTGTACTAGACATGGCTCAAAGGTCTGTCAGCTAGCAATCGAGGAGTTATAATTGTTTTTAAGTAGTTAATATATGCCATGTAAAACTTGTGTATATTGGTTGTAAATATTGGTTTTTGATGACTCAGTGTAAACTTTTATGAATGAATGAAATGCGAATTTGAGGCCTTTAAATATTATGTTTTGTGATTTTTACATACATTGTTGATGCCATGATTAAGTTGGATATGTTGCCATATTATAAAGTGAAGGTGAGATAGTTAATACGCTATTATTATAGATTATATACTGGAATGTCCTCAAGATATCCCGGTATGTAATTTATGGTAGTGGGGTGCCATAAGTTTTTGGAATCAAAGAATGGTTTGGCATCCGTAAGGACATATAAGGACATTTATATATGATATTGAGTGAGCGATTTGGATAGTAATCACTATTATTTTTGTTATAGGTCATCTGCTATAGGAGATCAAATTGGAGAGTCAGCGGACATAGAGTTTGTAGGAGCTAATAAGGAGTCTCTAGTATCTGAGTTTACCCAAATGCATCCTAGAATTTTGGTGAGGCGAGAAAAAAGATACGATAAGCTGAGAAAGTAGGGGGCTGTGGACTTCTACGGAAGTACAAACCCTGCTCAGGCAGAAGGGTAGTTAGAGAGAACTGAAAGAGTGTTTGATCAGATGAACTGTGAAGCTGATGAGAGATTTAATTATGCAGTCTCATTACTACAAGGTCCAGTATACCAGTGGTGGAAGACTGTTCCAGGTAGTACCACTAGACCTTGTGGTTTGACCTAAGAAGATTTTCTGAGTAGTTTCGAGAGAATTATATGCCTAAGATTTATCTGGATAGAAAGAAGAAAGAATTTATGGAGTTGAAGCAAGCTAGACTCACAGTGGCAAAATATGAGATAAGCTTCAATGAGTTAATGAGGTATGCAACTACAATGACCCCAATTGAGGAATCCAAATGTAGACAGTTTAAGGATGGGTTGAACATGGAGATCAGAACATGGCTAGCTCTTTCTAACTTGGGTAGTTTTATAAAATTGCGAGTAGCCTCACTCAGAATTGAGCAGTTATTAAAAGATGGTCAAGGAGAGTACAAACAAGAGTTTAAAGGGAAGAGGCAGGTTGAATCTCAGGCTGATTTTGGAAGAAGCTTCAGTAAATGCCAGAACAGATCATCTCGATTCCATACTAGATCGAGACAATTAGGGTTTAAATCAAGAGGTGGATTTGTTCAGACTAGTACAGGTAGAGGATCAGTGTTAAGACGGCAGTCACAACAGATATCAGATTATGAACATTATGGTAAGAAGCATAATGGTCATTATTGGAGGTTATCGAGAGCTTTTTTCCATTGTGGCTCTATGGAGCATCAGATCAGAGATTGTCCTGAGAATTTGGGACCACAATCTGTAATAAGAAGAGGAACAATGACTGGGATAATTGCACAGCAGAGTAGAGCGATTAGTTTTAGACATAGAGGTAGAGGTAGAGGCAGGACTCAATTAGCAAGGCCCAGTGTCAGGATTAAGGTACGGAGTAATCAGTTACAGTCTCAGGCTAGGGTCTATGCCATTACCTGATAGGAGGCGCAGAACTCCCCAGATGTGGTAGCAAGTGTGTTGAATGTTTTTAATTTTAAAGCATTTGCATTGGTAGATCCAAGATCTTCACATTCATTCATCACACTGCATCTGGCATCTAGATTACATTGTAAGAGAGAAACGTTGAATATTGGTTTAATGGTGAGTACTCTAATGGGTAGCATAACAATGATTGGTGAGGTATGTAAAAGGTGCATAGATCGGATTGATCAGGCAGAGTTAGAAGCTGATTTGATCATATTGCAGTTGAGAGAAATATAACTCATCTTAGGCATGGATTGGCTCACTGCTCATAGGGCAGTGATGAATTCTTATACTAAGGAGGTATTTCTTGAATTCCCTAATCAGCCTAGAGTGGTATTTCGAGGAGTTAGTCAGGTAGTGCCAGCCCGACTAATTTCATTCAAGAGTACTTTGAGATTGATCCGAGGTGGATGTGAGGCTTATCTAGCCCACGTAGTTGATACCCGAAATGAATAAACTATTCAGGATATTCCTATTGTTAGGAAATTTTTGGATATGTTTCCAGCTGAACTACCGGGATCACCCACAGAAAGGGAGACAGAGTTTACTATTGATCTTATCCCAAGTACTGCTCCTATTCAATTCCTCCATATAGGATGACACCTGTGGAACTAAAGGAACTTCAGTTCCAATTACAGGAATTATTAGATAAGGGTTTTATTAGACCCAATGTGTCACCTTGGGGAGCTCCAGTATTGTTTGTAAGGAAAAAGAATCAAACTCTTAGATTGTGTATTGATTATCGGCAGTTGAATCAGGTGACAGTTAAGAATAAGTATCCATTGCCAAAGATTAATGATTTGCTTGATTATTTATAAGGAGCTCAGGTATTCACAAAGTTAGACTTGAGATCGGGATATTATCAGTTGAAAATAACTAAGGTTGATGTACCAAAGAGTGCATTTGGAACAAGATATGGGCACTTTGAGTTTTTGGTGATGCCATTTGGATTGACTAATGCCCCAGAAGCTTTTATAGCCCTGACGAATAAGGTGTTTCAACCTTATTTAGATCGCTTTGTGATTGTGTTTATTGATGATATTTTGGTGTATTTGAAGTGTAGAGAGGAACATGTAGAACATCTGAGATTGGTTCTATAGATAATGAGGGAGAAACAATTGTATGTTAAGTTCAATAAGTGTGAATTTTGGCTTAATCAAGTAGTATTCTTGGGTCATATTATGTTTGGACAAGGTATACAAGTAGACCCAAGGAAAATAAAAGCAGTGATGAAGTGGGAAGCTCTAAGAAATGTGATAGAGATTCAAAGTTTCCTTGGATTAGCTGGTTATTACAGAAGGTTTGTCGAGGAGTTTTCACTAATCTCAGCCCCTCTGATAAAGCTTCTGAGAAAGAATGTGCCTTTCAGATGGAATGATGATTGTTAGCGAAGCTTTGAGGAGCTAAGGCATCAGTTAACTACAACACTGATGTTAGCTATTCCATATGGATTTGGAGGGTATGTAATGTACAGCGATGCTTCACACCAGGGGTTAGGATGTGTACTAATATAGTATGGTAAGGTAATAGCATATGCATTGAGACAGTTGAGGTCTCACGAGTTTAATTATCGGGTTTATGATTTGGAATTGGCTACAGTGGTTTTTGCTTTAAAGATTTAGAGACACTACCAGTATGGTGAAACCTTTCAGGTATTTACTGATCATAAAAGTTTGAAATATCAGTTGAGTCAAAAGGAGTTAAATATGAGACAGAGGCGGTAGATAGAATTGTTGAAGGATTATGATTGCACAATTGAGTATCATCCTGATAAAGCTAATGTGGTAGCAGATGCATTAAGTAGGAAGTCAAATAGTAGTGTGGCTCAAGTACAATTATTGAGGTTGCCTAACCTAGTTCAATTGAGAGCACTGAATGTTGAGTTGAAATTGGGGTAAGATGAGGCATTGATAGCTACACTGAAGCTGAGACCAGTATTGCATGAGAGAATGAGGAAAGCCTAGTGTAAGGATCCCCAGATTATGAAGTTAATTGAAAAGTTGAAAGTGAATCCAGATTCTGAATTTGAAATGAGAGATGGGGTATTGTGGTTGAAACAGAGGTTATATGTACCTGATGTTGAGGATCTGAGGAAGGAGATTGTGGAGGAAGCATATGTAGTAGCTTATGCTATGCATCCTGGTACTACCAAAATGTATAACACGCTGAACCAATCTTTCTAGTGGCCAGGAATGAAGAGATAAGTGGTTGACTATATGGCTAAGTGTTTGACTTGCCAACAGATTAAAGCAGAGCATCAAGCTCCAGTTGGCAAGTTACAGTCATTGCCTGTTTCGGAGTGGAAATGGGAGAGAATCACAATAGATTTTATAATAGGTTTGCTAAGGACTCTGAGACAACATGATGTCATTTAGGTCATTGTTGATAGATTGACCAAGTCGGCTCATTTCCTACCAGTGAGACAGAGTAACTCACTAGATCAATTAGCTCAAAAATATATGAATGAAGTAGTGAGATTACATAGGGTTCCAGTGTCTATTGTATCAGACAGGGATCCCAGATTTACTTCGAGATTTTGGGGTAGCTTACAGATAGCTTTGGGTACCAAACTGAATTTCAGCACTACATTTCATCTTCAAAAAGATGGTCAAAGTGAGAGGACAATTAAGACTATTGAGGATATGCTCAAAGCTTGTATTTTGGAGTTTCAAGGAGCATGAGATATGTATATAGCTCTGATTGAAT
Organism: Erythroxylum flavicans; assembly: GCA_027576715.1. Classification (NCBI taxonomy): domain Eukaryota; kingdom Viridiplantae; phylum Streptophyta; class Magnoliopsida; order Malpighiales; family Erythroxylaceae; genus Erythroxylum; species Erythroxylum flavicans. The sequence goes on from JANZXP010127950.1 coordinate 6,793, forward strand.
TTGCTTATAACAATCAGTATCACAGTAGTATCGGTATATTTCCATATGGGGTGTTGTACGATAGGAAGTGTCGTTTGCTTTACATTAGTATGAAGAGGGTCTAAGGATTATCGAAGGCCCAGAATTGATTTAGGATACAGTTGATAAAGTGAAGTTGATCTGAAGTAGAATTAAAATGGCACAAGATCGACAAAAGAGTTATGTGGATTAGCATAGGCGAGATATGGAATATTAGGTGGGAGATAAAGTATTTCTCAGAGTATCACCTTGGTGAGGTGTGTTGAGGTTTGGTAAGAAGGGTAAGTTAAGCCCGAGGTATATTGGTCTGTATGAGATGATTGAAAGAATTGGGCCACTGGCTTATAAGTTAGTCTTATCTTCTAAAATGGCACAGATACATAATGTGTTTCATGTGAGTATGCTTAGGAGATATCGGTCGGATCCAACTCATGTGATATCGGCTCAGAAAATAGTAGTTTCTAGTGATTTAAGTTATGTTAAAGAACCGGTTAATATAATTTGCTATCATAATAAACAATTGAGAAATAGAGTGATCCCAATGGTGAAAGTACTTTGGAGAAACCATTCAAGTGAAGAAGAGACTTGAGAAATAGAAGAGCATATGAGAAAGCACTACCCCCAATTGTTTCATGAATCAGGTAAGAATTTCGAGGACAAAATTTCTTAAGGTGGGGAGAATTGTAACATCCCATTACCCCATGATTAAGGTTAGAACACTAGGATGCTATATATGAGAATTTATTGAGAATTTAGAAGTTTATTTCATGCATCATTTGGCATACACATACACGTGAATAATTTTGTCACTCATAAAAAAAATAATTGTACATGCATTCATTGACATTTTCAGGTATAAGTGATTTTTTATGTGATTAAAGTGTAAATTATGGATTAATTGTCTTGAAAATTGAATTGTTTGTATTAGAATTAATTTTGTATTTTTGGAGACATTTTGGAAATTTATCAAATATTTGGAGTATTTTAGACTAAGAAAAAATAGAAATAAGAGACAAACATGTGGACTTATAACTAAGAGACAAATGATAGCTTATCTAGTGGACAAGTGGAAGACATGCATTGGAGACATATGTTAAGCGTTAAAAGAGACACCTAGTCATTAGGAAACATTTTTCTGCAGCTCTTCCTTTGGTTTCACTGAAAACATCTAAACTTCTTTCTTGCTTTAACATCGTTGAAACACCATCTTGCTCATTTATGTATATTGGCTTTTGGTTAATCTATCAACGTTACACCTTACAAAGCAAAAGCTGCATCACTTCAGCCCATTTGAGGTTTTCAGTTGACTCTCTCTATCTTTGGTTCTCTCCATCGAAAACTTGTTAATTTCTGGAATTTTTGCTGAAGTGTGTAGTATAATCCAAGTAAGTTTTATGATAGTATAAATAATTTCTGTTAAGGTTTTAAGGTTTGTTAATGAATGCATGCTTGATACATGATACAATCATAAAGAGTATTAAAGAAATATACCTAAGAAATTGTCATTGAACATGCTTGATACATGATACATTCATAAATGTATTTATGACTGATTACTTTTATGGAAATGCATATGAGTGACATATAATTGTATATGAATTGCATATAGAGGAGCAAGTCGATCGATCGATTCCAGATATTGCCAGGACTTTAAGGCAATAAGCTAAAGGGAGCATTTGTGAATCAACCTAGACGATCTTCCTATGAATGTTTGATTTATTCTGTTTAACTTTTAATTATTGAACTGTTGTGATCTAAATATGTATTCCAAACTTTAATAGTCTGAGGAGTTTAATAGTCAGGATTGTATTGGAAGTGTTATATTTGCATCTGACATTTGAATGATATATGTTTGCCACTAAATTTTGAATGTTCAACGAAAGTTGAATGCCGGACTAAGGTCCGATGAATATGAGATTCTGTCTGTGCATCATAAATGAATCCTATTCATGGCATTATGTTATTTAATGAATTTCGTAAAATGCATGCTCAAATGAAGGCGTTGTGATCAGAGTAGATAGTTTGAAAGAGCTATAAGCTCAGTATTCTGCACGTCGAGTTTGGCTCCATGATTTCTATTCTGATTGAGCCCAATGGGCCAGTATCTATTTTTGTATTTAAAAGGCACTTGATCACAATAAATAATAACAAATCTAGAATCTTATATGCATATGCATCTGCATTTGAACATTTATGATTATGAAATATATGCTTGTGAAATCTTTTATAAAGTTGTGATGTGAAAGTGATATGTCATGATAATGTGTCTGATTGAGATGTATAAGTTTTAAAAGAATGTATGTGATGTGTATGACATTCTTTATGTCTTATTCTGATTGTTGGTTATATGATATTTGTGTTTTGTGCCTGAAGCGAGATCATTAATGATGGCATGCTCATTGAGTTCGCAAAACTCATCCAAAATTACAATGTGGCTTTTCAGGTACGAGACAGGAGACCTAGATTTTTAAGATCTTCTAGAAGAACTTTTTAGATTAGACATGGCTCAAAGGTTTGTCAGCTAGCAATTGAGGAGTTATAGTTGTTTTTAAGTAGTTAATATATGCCATGGATAACTTGTGTTTATTGGTTGTAAATGTTTGTTTTTGATGACTCAGTGTAAACTTTTATGAATGAATGAAATGCGAAGTTGAGGTTTTTAAATATTGTGTTTTATGACTTTTGCATACATAGTTGATGCCATAATTAAGTTAGATATGTTGCCATGTTATAAAGTGAAGGTGAGATAGTTAATATGCCATTATTATAGATTATATACTGGAATGTCCTTAGGATATCCCGGTATGTAATTTATGGTAGTGGGGTGCCACATGCAAAGGGGCAAGTTAATATGATTAACAATCCTTTTGAGGATAATCCTAGTGATGATATGAAAGAATTAGTGGTGCAGTGGTCACCTGCAGTCACAAAAATGCTTCAGCAAGAGATAGCTAGGATTCTGAAAGGGAAGCAAGTGGCAATGACAGAATAAGTGAATTTTGCTCAGATTTCTGACTTTATAGGTAATTCTATTTTGGAACCTGTATATGATGAACTTAAAGTTGAATGGATTATGGACACTAGTGCAAGTAACCATATATGTGCATTTAAACATTCATTCACCGCACAAAATCTATTAACCAGAAAAATTCTTGTTTATTTACCTGAGGGAACTGTTAAACAGGTTAAGTCATATGGTAATGTGATTTTACATGATAATGTTAAGTTGAGAAATGTTTGGTATATTCCTGGTTTTAGACACAACTTGCTGTTAGTAAGTAAATTGGCTGCAAAGGAATTCTTGTGCTGTGGTGTTTATCATAAAATTTTGCATTTTTTAAGAACTGAAGACTAATAGAGTCCTTAGACTGGGGAAATTGAAGGAAAACCTATACATACTTGATTCTAGTTTATACACACTAGAAGTTATCCATAGATATTGCAATTTTCTCAGTCTAGTACTTAGTAGAGCAAATGTTTGTTGCTTAAATAATGTAGTTGATGTCAGTTTTCCTACATGGCACTAAAGATTAGGGCATCCTTCATACATTGTACATAAACACATACCTTTTATGAATGGGATTGATATTTTTGTTGATTGCAGTGTTTGCCCTCTTGCAAAACAAACCAGATTGCCTTTTCCAAAAAGCAGTAGTAATGCCAATGATATTTTTGAATTAATCAATGTTGACATATGGGGACCACATAAACATCCTAGCATAGCAAGAGCACATTATTTCCTCACTATGGTAGATGATCTAAGTAGATGTACATAGACTTTTTTGATGAGAAATAAGAGTCAAACTGCATCCATTTTGAAGAATTTTATTATCATGGCTAAGAATCAATTTGAGAAGTCAGTCAAGAAACTTAGAACTGATAATGGATTAGAGTTTATGGGGGGAGAAATTTCAGCAGATTCTTGGTGAGTTTGGGTTATACATGAAAAAAACCTGTGTTTACACACCTCAGCAAAGTGGGATAGTAGAAAGGAGGCATAGATCCATACTCCAATTAGCCAGATCTTTGATGTTTCAGTCTAGCATTCCAATAAAATTCTAGGGGAAGCCATTTTACATGCCACTTTTCTTTTAAATAGACTACCTACAACTATCCTAAATTGGAAAACTCCTTATGAGATTTTGCACAGAAAAGAACCTTCCTATGATAACCTCAAATGTTTTAGATGTCTATGTTTTGCAACAAATACCTTGCCTCACAAAGATAAGTTTTCTCTTAGAGCTTTGAGGAGCATTTTCTTTGGGAATTCACTAAGGAAAAAGGGTTTTAAACTTTATGATCTAGATAATAACAAATTGATTGTTTCTAGAGATGTTACATTTCATGAACATATTTATCTTTTTAAAACCAAAGAAGATTATGTCAATATGGCCCCAATCAATCAAATTCCTTTACCTATTATATTTGATAACCTAAACGAATCCATTGAGGAGGATGTTATATGTGATAATCCTATTGAGCATACATAAGCAAAACATGAGAATGATGATGATCAGCTGCAAATTAGTAATTCACCCTTACCTACAACAACACCTGAAACAGCTCTTGTTAGACATAATACAAGATTAAGAAGACCTCCAAATTGGATGAATGACTATGTGTCAAACATTGACCACAATATACCAAGCTGCCAAAAACCCACAAGTGTCAATAAACTAACCAAATACACTCTTTCTACCTACCCATACATTGTACCGAAACACTTATCAAATGCACATATATGTTTTGTTGCAAATTTATATAAAATGTAGGAGCCAAAATCATACTACGAAGTAAAGGTCAATCCAAGATGGGTGAAAGCTATGAATGAAGAGATTGAGGCCTTAGAAAAGAACAAAACCTGGGATATCTCTAAATTACCAGTAGGCAAGAACCCTATAGGCTGCAAGTGGGTATTCAATGTGAAATTAAAGGAAAATGGGAAATTTGACATATTCAAGGCAAGATTGGTAGCAAAAGGCTATAATTAAGTTGAAGGGGTAGAACTTCATAAGAGATTTGCACCTGTGGCTAAGGTGGTAACTGTCAGAATTTTGTTTGCCATTACAGCATCAAAGTCATGGAGTCTACACCAACTTGAAATTAACAATGCATTTTTGCATGGTTATTTAGATGAAGAAGTTTTTATGGCATTACCAAAAGGATATGACAAGGTTAAACCTACTTAAGTTTGCAAATTAAGGAAATCACTCTATGGGCTCAAGCAAGCCTCTAGACAATGGAACACAGAAATGACATCGCAATTAGAAGATTATGGTTTTAAGCAATCATGTCATGATAATTGCCTTTTTATCCTTTCTAAATTCAATATACTTCTAGCTTTGTATATGTGGATGATGTTCTGATTACAGGAAATTTTGAAGAAGAAATTGTAGTAGTAAAATCTTTTCTGGATGATAAATTTACCATCAAAGATCTTTAACATGCAAAGTACTTCCTTTGTTTAGAAATCACAAGATTTGAAGATGGTATTTATGTTAACCAAAGGAAATATGTTCTAGACTTAATTCAAGATACATGGTTAATGGGAAGTAAACCTACTGTTACACCATTAATGAAGGAATACAAGATGAGTATTAATGATGGTCCACAATTAGAAGGTCCCTATTTATACAGACAATTAGTGGGGAGATTAATCAATTTGGGATATACAAGACCTGATTTGGTTTATGCTACACAACAACTTAGCCAATATGGACATGATCCTAGGCAGCTTGATTTGAAAAATGCCCTGTATGTTTTGAGATAGATCAAGAATAGTCCTTCCTTAGGACTATATTTTCAAGCAAACAATTCCTTGATATTAGAAGCTTTCTGCGATGTAGATTGGGGCTCTTGTATTGATAGTAGATAATCATTAACAAGATATTGCATTTTTCTGGGAAATTCTTTTGTTAGCTTGAAAACAAAGAAGCAAACAACAGTGTCAAAGTTCTTAGCTGAAGCGAAGTACAAATTTATGGCATCAACAATATGTGAATTGCAATGGAAATTATATATCCCGAGAGACTTTCAAATTCTATAATCAGTTCTTATACCTCTTCACTGTGACAGTCAGGCTGCATTATATATAAAAGCTAATCCAATTTTTCATGAAAAAACCAAACATCTAGATATTGATTGTCACATTATGAGGGAACAATTCAAGCTAGGCTTCATTTCACCTTAAAAGATTTCTTCATCTCAGCAATTGGCAGATTCTTTCATAAAGGTTCTTAGTGCTCCATTTTTTAACAATTTAATTTCCAAGTTAGGACTTTGTGATTGGTACCAGGCCTTAATTTTAGGAGGGGATGTTGAAATATGAAGCCTCATCAACATTTTTTCTCACTTTCTCTCTCATGGTAGTTAAGTTTGTTATTTTTTGATTAGCTGTACATATTCTAGATCATTTTTTATGATGAGGTTTAAATAATGAGCTGTATTTTTTATTTTTACACGCACACAATTTTCGTGCTTAGCTTGTATATATTGGGTCATTTTGTATCTTTTTCAATATATGAGAAAATCTTTCTCATCTATTGTGTTTGTTCTTCTCCTCACTGTTTTTCCTCTTCAATGGCAGAAAGTTAATCTGTCCATTATTTCTTTTTACTCAAAATTTGTTCAAACATCAAATCATGCATGATAGATTAACTCCATCATTGATATCTTGCAGTTCACCCAATTTTTCGATATGGATCACATATAAATATGCTGTTAGATTTTTTTCTACACAAAAATAAAAGGCATATTCTTTATATACTTATCTTTACAAATGCTATTTGTACTAACTACAATCTCCATAACACTCTAATTTATGTAGCTTATATGTGCAACCAATTAAGGACCGCTTAATTAAGGCTTGGTCTCATACATAACTAATGCCAAGTTTCTTTATCTACTCTTCTATTGTTGCGTTGAACTTATAATAGGGATTTAGACTCAAAAGGCAAACTCAAAAAACTTACTAATTACATAAAAGCCACTTAAACACCATTAGTTTTTATAGAAGGGGTTGGGGATTACGCTCTTCTTGTGTCAACCTTTGTTGTATCCAATAAAGGATATCTTTACTTATAACTACAAAAAATCAAGTTAAAATATGTTAGATTTTGGAAAAGAAAAATATATTTAAAACCAACGGGTCTGCTTATCTGAATTTTTAACCGCCAATAGTGCCTTCTTAATGATCTTCGCATCTTCGAGTGGTAGAGGCTAGTGCCTGTCAAACAACACGTGATATTAACCTTCTATCATGGAGTGTATTTTATACCTCTTGTGAAAGTAAGAGTTTAAGTAACCCCATACAATTTTGCAATCCCATCAATTGTCTTCTTCAAGGTTTAAGAAGACGAATTCCCCCCCCCCCCTCCCAACATTTGTATGTCTCCTACAAAGAGAGTACTAAGTGTTGGCTTATATCTTATATTCAATTGCACAACAAGAAAAATAAGGTTTAGTGATGGAAATTACTGACAAAATGTGAAGGTTTTCCATCGGCAAGCTAAGTTAGCGACAGAATTTACCGACAAAATGAGTCGTCGGAGAACTAGCTGTAGGTAATAATTAGCAACGGAGTAAAAATTTTCCATCATTAATTTACCGTCGGATATTTTCTATTCTATCACTATATTTAATGACAACAATTTTTATGTTGATGGTAAATTTAGTGATGAATGGTTTGTTTCAGTTGGTAAATGTGGCGACGGACAAGGCTCCTCCATTGGTAAATTCACGACTAATTTTACCAATGGATCTTAGTGGTCCGTCAGTAAATTCATTGCATTTTACTGACATATTTTAGTGGTGTGTCAATAAATTTACTACATTTTACTGATAGATTTTATTTTTCTGTTAGTAAATTTACTGATATTGTTTTTTTAAAATTTTCCTTGCCTTAATTTTATTTGATAATCTTATGATTGATGTATAATTTATACAATTATCAGTTATCTGATGATAATATTTTGATTTGTTTCTACATTTAATTTGTTAAAATAGAAAGTTGATTGACAATATAAGGTAAAAAATTATCTTAGTTGATAATAAAAAAATTATTATTTACAACAATAAGTATTTAATTCATACAAAATGACTATAACTACATTATTCATTTAGTGAATGCAGATACTTTGAATATTGCGATGAGGTTCTGCTCTTCCCCTTCAACTCATCCATCTCATTATGGAGTTGGGCTATATACTCTATCGACTGTTGCAACTAAGTTGCTAGTGCTTATGCTATGCTCTAAAGCTTATGGACTTCATTTGATTCGATTTGCCTACTAGACTTTGCCTGCATCAGAATAAAATGTTATAAGTGAACTAAAATTTACAAAACTTTTAGCAGAATTTCCTATATTTTTATGATATTTATCCTATGTTGAATAAAGAAAGTAACTCAACAACACAATCATATATGGCACCAGACATTTATAACATTATCATTCTCTATAATACACATATTTTCATTCCAAAATTTACATATCAAATTAAATTGAAATACATCAATGTAAAAATATCAAAATATAAGTGTAAAGTGTAGATACTTATAAGTCTCTCTACATGCTCGTGGTGGGTAATAGATCCTATGGTATGTACTAGAAGACTCTCTCCCCCTAGTCCTCCACGTCTGTTAGCAAAATTATGTTCTGAAATGGACATTGCTTCGGGTGATGTCCAATATTGCTGCCAGCGACTTCATATTTCTTCGTAAATATAAGGAGGTCGTACACCAGTCTTGTATATCGCACCAAGAAAGTCTCTATAACGTGTTTAAGCTCATCTCTCCCATACTTTATAAATAACCGTGTAAAATTTAGAATCCCAAAAAATTCTTTCTGAAAAAGGAAAAACATACGATAAGTACTTATAACCTACAATATTTATCTAATTACTATATAAAAATTAATTAAAAAATACAAAAAATATATTTTGTACCTCAAACTCCTGCCTTTGTCACTTAAAAGATATTCTTCCATATATAACCCTCAAGATGACTCTTCTTTTTAAACTTGGATGTCATGTTTCTTGAGCATGGTCTAGACAGAATCAACCTAATATAAAAAAATTTATATTATTTTTAAATATATACCTATAACTTAATTATAGGGTCGTTTTTATCATTTTATGGGCCCTGGGCAAAATAAAAAAAGGCCCCAATAAATCGACAATAAACAAACATGTAAATTTAAAGTTTATATGTTTGTATGAAACATAAATGACTCAATTTATAAGTCTACATATTCAACCAAATATTAAATGATC
>JANZXP010127986.1:0-16074 GCA_027576715.1 Erythroxylum flavicans
AGAAAAGTCTTACTGTGCTTACTTAGAATAGAGCTAACATTACTGTAACAAAAGCTCACAATCTTTTTCTAGTGAGAAAAAGAAAAGGTTAATAGCCTGGAGAGGCTAAGATAGGAAAGAATATTTTGTAAGAGACCTGAAGAGGCTCTAGAAGGGAAAGAATACTTGTAATAGTTTGAAGAATAGTGGAACACTCAGACGAACTCTGAGGACTGGACTTAGTCCACGGTTTGGGGTGAACCAGTATAAAAGTCGCATTGTCTATTCTCTACTCTTTACTTTAGTTTACTTTGTTGTTAAAACTCTTAGAGAAGTAATTTGCTATTTATCTAAGTAATAAGTTATGATATTCTTCTAATAAGAAAGAAACGTTTTCTTTTCGAGATTTTATATTAAAAAAAGGAGGATAAACCATTCAACCCCCCCCCCTTCTTGTGTATCTAGTTTCTTGAACTTAAAGTCTTTACTAACGTGTGATTTACTTCACTAAGCATAGTAAGGGACGTAATGGTGCTTAATGTAAAAGTAATTGGCATGGTCATACATACTTAAACGTGAAATATGGATGATAATGAAATTAATTGATGATATTATATGCCAATATAGGAATTAAAGGAATAGGAAGGACCAAATATGAAAATTTCCAAAAATCAACATTTGGACTAATAGGATTAAAACATGTGTGACCAATAGGATTAATGCATGTGTGACCAATAGGATTAATCCATGTGTGTCTAATAGGATTAAAGCATGTGTCTCATGAAGTGGACATGTAAGAGAGGAGAGATAGACGTGCATTTAGCGCTTTGAATGCCAAATTTTTCTCTTCTCATTTTCTCTCCATTTCATCTTCTTCATCACACCATTTTGCTTGTAAGGAATGAAGCTAATCCTAAGTGGAAATCAAGGTAAGAGTTAGTGGTTTTTCTCTTCATGTTTATCTTTTCTTGCTTTTATCATGAACAAAGGGAATTATAAGGTTGGAATTGGATTGAGATATGTATTTGTGGTGTTTCTAGTTGGTGAATCAAGCAAAGCCAAAGGAGAAGAGAAGGAGAATCAAGCAAAGCCAAAGGAGAAGAGAAGGAGAATCAAGCAAAGCTAAAGGAGAAGAGAAGGAAAAGTACTTGAAGACCTACTTGGCTGATTTCAAAGTTTGGGACTACACTTAGTCTAATTTCTATTTGTGTATGTTTGAATGGATACAAATATTCATTTGGGTATTTAATGGTTTTTGGAATGGTTTCTTGTTGTTACTTTACATCGAGTTGGTTTAATATAACGAGAGAGTAACTTGTAGTGGAATTCTATTTTAGGTTTTTTTTAGACCCATCCCATTGTTTTGGCCATAACTTGGCATGCAAACCTCTAAATTGGGTTATCTAAATTGAAGATGAAACTTAATACATAGTAATAAAAGTCTTTAAAAGAGACCCAAACCTAATTATAGCTGAATGACATTGGAATTTGATATTGAAAATGGTTACCTGATGTTGCCCATGTGTTCAAGAGCTTGTGACGTTTAATGTATATTTCATAATTTAGAAGTCCAAATGGAATGAATTTTTTATGATGTGGAAACTAAAGACATAGGGGAAAATTTATAGAAGACTTCAAAACCTAATTTGAATGTTTGTTATGTGAAAATTACATGACAAGTGGAGGTATGAATTCTAGAAAAGGAACACAATGGGAGGAAATTGCATTATTTTGTTTTCGTTTCTAATTTTTGTTGAATCATATCCAAATCTTTTTAGGTGTTTATGAAACATTGCAAACACTTATAAATAAATGAAATATGACTTACCATATATAAAGTGGATGATTAAAAGTTGATTTATGATTTATGTGCATATTTATTGCTTATATGTGTATAGTATTATTATACAAGTGTGATTTTGATGCCCTTCTAATAATGGTAAGTTATGACTTACATGTATGAACGCAAATACAAATTTTATGATTTCAAATGAATATCATATGATGTTTCAATATATTAATTTTGATAAAGGAAAATTTTACAGTTACTTCTTTATTATATTGGTGGTGGATAGATAGGCATGCCTATAAGGTTACAGTGTAGCTACTACAGTGTCACACTAATGGTGTCAACATTTCGAGACTATAATGTCTCTATAGTTTGATGCCTTTGGGTAGCTATAGTTCGATTCCTTAGGGTATCTAAAGTTCGATACTTTCACGTATCTATAGTTTGATATCTTCAAATATCCACAACTCTTATTATCCACACCCATGAGAAAGTGTAGACCTAACACAAAAAGTAAATTAAACAGTTATAAATAAGAAATATAACATGAAAACATGAATAATTGGTATTGACGAACATTTGTATCAATTGTATTAATGATTTGTAATGATGAGCAGTCGCATTGATAATTTGTATCAATGAGCGTTGAATATCAATGTTTGTCTTATAAATGTGAATTTACATCATATGAATAATACATTGAAGCATATTTAAATTATGTACCTTGATTAATTATGCCATCATTTTTTATATATTTTTTTATATTTATGAATGTATGTGCTTGGCAGAAGACTGTTGTGTGTGGTCATCTGAACTAAATGTTTCCCCACTAAGCTTTTAAGCTTAGTATGAGTGTTAATCCATGTAGGTCTAAGTAATAAAAGTGAGATACAAGGATCATCTGCAGGGAACAAGGCCAACTGTTAGTAGTAAATGTACTTTTGGATTTTATCTTTTCAGTTAAAGATGATTGTATGTATAGTTTGTAACTAAGAATTTAAGTTGTATTTAATATTTATTTTAGACTATCATGTAAATGCAAAGATGTTATACTACTCTTAGATGATAAAAGTGATATGAAATTTTGTATATGTATATGTACAACATTGAATAGAAAAATGTGTGATGACAATCCTCATAAATGAATAGAAATGTATACCATGACTGTTTGTAAAAGAATTTGGTTTCCATGTATGTGAGTGGTTGCAGGTTCCGTATAGGGTAGTGATATGAAATTTTGTATATGTTTATATACAACATTGAATAGAAAAATATGTGATTGACAATCCTTATAAATGAATAGAAATGTATGCCATGATTGTTTGTATAAGAATTTGGTTGCCATGTATGTGGGTGGTTGCAGGTTCTGTATAGGGGGTGTTACATAGATAACCTAAGCAAACTCCATATCCTAGGTCCTCAATGTAACATACTTTCAAACCAATACCATCATGCTTTTGGAAGAATCATCATTTGTTATAAAAAAGGATGATATTAAAGCAAATATTTTAGGCTCAAATGACCAAGAAATGTACCTGCATTTATTTTTTCTATAGAAAAATGTTAAAATTACCATATCCTTAATTTATGCAAGCAACTATGGTTTGCAAAGAAGATGTTTACAGAATAATCTCTACACAATTAGTGGTAGCAATGATAAACCATAGATGATATGCGGTTATTTCAACTCAATTCTCTATACCACAAAAGCTTAAGGCCATTGCAATTTAAAAAACTACTAAGTTGATTTGAAAGATTGTGTTCATGATATTGGAGTGACTGATTTGAAATTCATTGGGCACTCCTTTACTTGTTCTAATAAGAAAACCTCTACTTAGAATATTCAAAAGCAACTTGATCGTGCACTTGTCAATGATAGTTGGCTGAATACATTTCTCAATAGCTTTGTAAACTCTTATTCTCAGATCATACCCCCATTATAATTGACAATTTGTTCCATAAACACATCACACATTATCCCTTCAGATTCAACAACTACCTTATCCAATATCTTGGTTTTCTAAGGGAGCATACCATCACTATGTAGGAACAAAGCAATACTATTGTATCCCAAATGAACACCTGAAGATATTCAATCATAAATTGCTTTGAGGCCTACTGATTAGTTATTATTAAATATAGAGAAGACTGCCTTTTCAAACGATATGCCGGCTATCAAGAACCACAACTCTCTGCTTTAATAATGAGCTTGAGTAATTGGCTTAAAGATGGGGATCAGTGCACCAGCTTCTTCTTCAATTCAATTATAGTAAGGAAAAACCATAATAAAATCCATTTTATCACCTCCACAATAGACTCACCACTCCAAAAGTTCCAAGACATACAAAAAAAAGCAATAGGGTACTTCAGCTTTCTGATTGGCACATCTAGCATTTTGGATGCTTCTACTACTACTCTAAACATAATTTCTTTAAAACAAGTATTTCCTTAGGATCTGCATTTTTTAATTAAACCCAGTTCATGATAATGAAATTTAGAAAGTTGTATTTGAAATGTGTGGCATGAAGGCCCCAAGGCCTGATGGTTCCAATGGCTACTTTTTTACAAAAATAATGGAACATTATTGGAACTTTTGTGAAACAGGCAATCTAAGAATTCTTTACTAAAGGAGTATTTCTTAAAGAAATAAACAAAACCTTCCTTTGCTTGATCCCTAAAAGCTCTAACCCTTCCACCTTTAGAGAATTTATTTCAATATCATGTACCAATTTCTTTTACAAAATCATATATAAAATCCTTGCTAACAAATTGAAAAAAAGCAATTACTCCTTTGATCAATAAGAATCAAGGTGCCTACATGAATTATTTTCATATTGCAGACAATTTTCTTATAGCTCAAGAACTACTAAATGACTATCCTAAATCAAATTACTCTCCAAACTGTACAATCAAAAAAGATTTTCGTAAGACTTTTAATAGCATCATATGAGACTTTCTATAGATAGTGTTTCGGGCTTTTGAGTTTCTAATCATCTTTATCAAATGGTGAGAGAATGCATTTCCTTATCTTCATTATCTGTGCTAATTAATGGCAGTCTAACTAATTTCTTTAAGCCTGCTAGGGGTCTTTGATAGGGAATCCCATATCCCCATATCTTTTTATACGTAACATGTAAATCTTTAACTCTATCAACTAATAAGAAGTAAAGCTCAACCCCAAATTTAGATATCAATCAAAATGTAAAAAAATTGGTTTAACTAATCTTAGTTTTGCAGATGATCTTCTCTTATTTTGTAGAGCTTAGCTAGATTTCATTAACACATTCGTAAAGGCCCTTGTTAAGTTCAATAGCTAGTCAGGGCTATAGATCAACTTCAACAAAAGCCATTTTCTCATCTCCAAGAAGGCTTCTGACCTCAAACAACATATTACACAATATACTGGCATGTAGTCCATTAGTCCTCCACTCATATACTTAGTAATTTCTATAACAACTAAATGCCTCAATTATCTTAAATGCTTACCTCTCATTGAAAGAATTTATAAAAGAATTGGTTCCCAGGTAAGCAAAACTCTTTCGTATGCAGGTAAGTTACAACACATCAAATTTGTGCTTAATTCTTTACATATTTATCAGAGATTCCACGTTTTTCTCTCTCAAAGCATCACCAAAAACCATGAAAAGACTGCTTAAAAGTTTCCCATAGAGTCATCCAGATAAATCCAAAGGTGCAGCTAAGGTAAAATACACTTATCTATGCCTTCCTAAGGAAGAAGGTGGATTATTTCATTAGGACAATAAATTAAGATGTAATTCTCAAAAGATTTTGGTAGATCTTGCTTGACAAACATTCATTATGGATTAGATGGCTTCACACATACTTATTTTAAGGTAAATGCATTTGGAAAATAAGTAAAATCACTTCGCATTCACATTTCTTAAATCAATTACTCACCATGAGAGATGTGGTTTAAGCTGATGTCATAAGCAAAGTTGGAAATTATATACTAGTTTCACTATTGTGTGACAACTGGTCAGGGCATGGATCACTCCTGCATTCTCAATACATAATAAGGAACTCTTCTCCTTCTTCACTCCATGCTAGGATGAGCTTAGTCATCTATGAAAATTCTTGGTAGCTTCCACACCTAGTGAGGCATTTATAGGCCACATATATCCAAAATCCAATTTCTCCTGATATCTTTTACTGGAAAGGCCATCCGATCAACACAATAACCTACAAAGCAACCAAAGACCGATAAAGAAGAAGACACCCTATAGTTGACTAGCTTGGAATTATTTGGAGAAAAGCACTAACTCCTTGACTCTTTATTTTTTGGCTTACAATTTAAAACAAACTCAAGACTACTAACCGGCTGCCTTTTCTACACATTGACCAAAATTTTCCCATATGTCAAGTTCAGGTAGAAATAAGAGACCACCTCTTCTTTATATGTTCCTTCAATAATAACATATGGTAGAATATTAAGAGAAAGTGTCTATGGTCTGATCGAGGGCATTCTCTCACTGACATTATGCAACAATTATCTGTATAGTCTACTCACTCAAAACATGATCAACTCCTATGCATTCTCATGTTGGGACTCTGTGTGTATACAGTATGGACACCATTTAATTAGACATATTCAAACAAATCTGTGAGCTAACGATTGTGAAGAATCTATACTAGGATTGTACCGCCAATATGCTATCTTCCCTAAACATCTAAAATTATTTATGTTTCATGGTTGATCGACTAGTTTTATAACTCTTATTTTGTCTCTACTCCTTACATGATTTTGTAAGGCTTGTCATTAGTCAAACCCCTAACTGTCAATTTTGTACTACTTTTAGCATTTATTAATTAATACCATTTTTCTTTTCAAAACAATTGTCAACCTCTAGGGAGTTCTCTTGTTTCTTCCTACAAATATTGAAATTGAGACAGTTAGTATACCCATGGATTAAGCACGTGTTGGGGAATGGAGAAAATAACTAGGTATGGATTGATAATTGGACAGAACATAGGCCACTTATATAAAAGACTAAACTATCCCAACTTACTAAAAGGCTTCCACTCAACTCCAAATCATCTTCTTGGATGAATCCAATACATTAGGCACATAATTTTGGACAATTTACTAGTGGGATATCTACCCTAGATCACTCACATTCATAGACAGAACTTCGTATCCTAGTTACCAAATGTTTATGGACTTTTTACTAATAAGTCTTGCTCTAAGGCTTTGAAGGAAAAAGGTGAGAATGTTCCTTGGTTCAATCTTTTATAAAAGCACTCTTTGAATCAAAAGGCCTCAATATTCACATGGCTAATTATTAAGAACAGGATCCGTACTAAGAATAGATGGTTTAGATCTTATGACCCATTCTATTTGCTATCTAGAGAAGTTGAATAAGATAAAGAACGCTTATTTTTTCAATGCAAATAATCAAAAGAGGTATGGAGCAGAATTTTACATCTACTATTTGTTTGTTGTTCTACTTATGACTGGCTATCCACTCTAAACTGGACCATTTGTATTGCTAATTAAAAGATGCAAGATGCACCTATGTACAAAGTTACCTTCACAATAACTATTTACTCCCTATGGAAGGAAAGAAATAAGAGGATCTACTAGAATGAGGAAGTAAACAAGTACTACTTAGCTACGGACATCAACAATTGGATCAGGGCCACTATGACAACTAAATTTGATTAGCATGCTCTATCTATAGGAATGAAAACTAGATGGAATTTGTAAAGCCTACTATTATCTTTTATATGCTTTTTTAATTTGTTTTACTTTTGAACTCATTATAATGTTGAGATCACTTTGCTATAGTCAATACAAACCATTATTCAATTTTCAAAAAAGAAAATACTTAAATATGGTCTTAAGCATCATTTAAAAGAGAGAAGAAAAATTAATGTTGAATTTTGTCTTTGGATTATGTCTTTATGTTCTTCCTCTCTTTTTATACGTTTTTCTACTTCTCCAAATATCATGCAAAAGTTCTTTCTAAGCCATAGAGTCTTTTGCTTATATTCCCCTTTGAAAAATTAAAAAGAAAGAAAACTATAATTCTAAAGTTTTTGTATTATTTTTTTCACTTTCATAAGAATATTAATTAAGCAACATAAAGGTGTTGCCTAAATTCTTGTATGTTGCAAGCTCTTCATCATAACAAAGTGCTTATACTAGCACAAAAGGCTCTAATCTTTCTACTAGCTCTAAGAGTTGGGTGTAAAAGTGCTTCTTATTGTTACAAGAGTGTTGCAAATTCTTGGTACCTATTTAAATACCGCAAAGATATTCATAATATCATAAAGGTTCTTTTTATACTTATTTTTGGAAAAGGTGAAATAATGTCTTTAAAAAATAAAGGAAAATCCAAGCCTTATAAACAAAATAAACAAAATTAGACCTCTAACATAACAGAAACTACTACTTCCCTCAAATATTACTATCTTCTCCTATTCAATTGAAATTGACACTACACAAATACATTGCAATGAGAATTGGTGCATTTTGCTACAATTACAATGTTAAAGTCTGGAGTCTCACTCCATTATTGCACCATGTATTAATTTATTTAGGAAATAATATTAAATTAAACCATGAATAGCAAGCAAGGTTATAATGTAGCTACAAAGAGCTATACATATTAAAAACCATGCGTATGGAACCTTATGAAACTTAAATACAACATTCTTTTGATGTTAATAGGCCTATAGATTCCAAATTATTTTATTGTTGACTATAAAAAATTATGTTTTCTACTTTGTGCATCATTTTTTGATCTCATGGATGCAAATGATTAAACATTTTCTATTCAAGCTTGTACTGATAAGGCCAAATTTTGATTTATGCAAATAAAGTAATAGCTTGGTCTACATTTTCATTTATTTTCTTAAGGATATTGATGTCCTTATAAAGGCCCTTTTTGGAGGAAGCATGAGGGAACTGTATAGTTGTAACCTATTTATAGAAATAAGGAGCAGAGTGGGACTTCAGTTTATTCTTTGGTCTTAAAGGTGTAGAGAAACTAAATCCAAAGATTTATAAGATTGCCCTTAAGAAATTTAGAAATATAGCACCAGAAGAAACCCTGCACGTAGGAAATAACATGCAGAAAGAATATGTGCTGGCAAAGAGTATGGGCTTACATGCATTACTATTGGACAGGTTCAAGACTCCTGTTGTTGTGGAGAGAAGGAAATCTGGTGCAATTGTACTTCCTATGTTAGGCCCCGTTTACAGAGTCTAACTTGGGAGTCATACATGATCACATCATTCTGTAGGGTTCTTTTAATGAAACCTCAATAGCCATTATAGGTTCATCTTCATTATCATAACATCCCAAAATTCCATATTTGAACTCGTGAGGTTTACATCCTTAATCGTTATCCTAAACAAATCACTCATTTTATCTCTTCTTTCCACATCATACTAAGCACATTTCAAGTTCCATTCAAGCCAAAATGTATCATAGGGAAGCAATTATAGGTCCACAATATATACATATACATTATTCAGGACAATAGGCCTAAATTTCACTAGGCATGTCAGATTAAGACCATTCAAGTATGGTTTGAAGAGGACTTTAAGTTCTATAACTTCCGTGAAGACCCCGAAGAGAGATTTTGCCATCTAAAGGGTTAAAAATTTTCACATTTTCATAACTGTCCCAAAAATGTCCACTTAGCGGACATATGTCCCTCCAAATGGACATGAACTGAGCTGGAACACTGGAATTCCTAAGAAAGTCTGCCCAACGGACATCAAGTCCACCTAATGGACATTTACAGGTCAAATTCTAGATTTCTAGCTCCTACAAGTTACCTATGACCCCTCTTATGCATATTTATCATTTCTAACTTATTTTCCTCATCATTTTCACCTCCATTCCAAGTCAATATCATTTACAACCAAATCATAATCTATGATTGATCATCAACCTAAAAACATAACATTCAAACTTATGCACATTCATCAATATCACATAAACATAACATCAACTATGTCTATACATACTTTAATGTTTCAGCACACATTCCACTCCATTGTCACCTTCCCTTTATCTATAAACTACCATCCTAATCCTTCTCATTCCAAATCACCATAGTGCTCTTTTTCTGTTAAATCAAGTTAGAAAAGGCTATAAAGTGTCCTGCATACACTCTGTGCAGCATGACTAACTAGTAACAATTATAACTCTCAACTCCAATGTCCAAAAGTTACATACTTTATATTATTGGAAAGCTAAGACGATAAACTACAAATTCCAAGAAGACAACCTTACCTAAATCAGCCTAGGTAAATACAGTTTTTTCCCTAAAGTCAGAACACAGATTTTTCACCTATGAATGCTTGAAAATGCAATATGAAAACTTGGAAAGTCATGAGCAAAA
Source organism: Erythroxylum flavicans (assembly GCA_027576715.1). NCBI lineage: Eukaryota > Viridiplantae > Streptophyta > Magnoliopsida > Malpighiales > Erythroxylaceae > Erythroxylum > Erythroxylum flavicans. Next base: position 10,145 of record JANZXP010127986.1, read on the forward strand.
TATAATTATATTTCACTAACATCAAAAGGAAAGAGTTTTACAAAGCTTTAATTGGCATTTCAAGCCACAAATACATCGTTGGAACTTATAATACAAAATATACATAAATGAGTAATACTTGAAATGCGGCTAAAGCCTTATGTTTTCATAAACTAACTTAAATACAAAAATATGCAGACTTAGAGTGATGCCTTGATTCTCTATCACTCGATCTCTTGCTCTTCACCTGGAGATGGGGAGGAATGGGGGGTGAGCTTAAAAGCTCGTGTGTAACAAGTTTATAGCGGAGAAACAAGCAAAACCTTTGAAAATATTCATTGCCATAGTAAATCGCATTAAATCCATAGAACACGTATTTCTCAAATTCTTAAGCTTATCAAACAATTCATAAACAACATAAGTCATGTATTCATCAAACTTGTCAACAAATAATAAACACATTAGCAATCATAATGGTTTGGGTAGTCCATAAACATGAGGGAGTTCTTATGAATCTCTAGTAATAACAGAATGGACCATTACAAATCCACACAATGGTTTTGCATAATCCATAAACATGAGGGAGTCCATGAAGGAGCTCCATGCCACTAGCGAGTAGGCGAGAGAAGCCTTTAACAAAGTCAACGTGCCTGTGACATAACAGAATGGACCACCACAAACCTACACAAACATGAATTTCATATCTTGTAACATCTTGCACATTTTAGAATCATGATTTCCTTAAGCATGATATTTTTCAAATACACTTTCCATCATCATTTCATAAATCATAATCAAGATTCATGTACCAAACATGCAGCAATTACTTAATCATTTAAGAAGCAATAAATGCAACATTTATAAAGCAATTGAAATCATTTAACTCTTTTGATTCGAAAAAATACTCATATCTTATTAACTCAACTATAAATATGTAACCCTTCCAAAAATTCAAAGGATTAAAAATAGCTTTACCTTGAATCTTCACCAAACAAAGAGATGTTTGGCTCAAATGGAAGCTCTTCTCTTCCTCTTTTTTTTTCTCTTCTTGAACACCCTCAAAATCACTCTTGAAAGCTAAGAAAAGATGAAACCCTAACTTTTCTTCTTCCTTTCTTTCTAGTGCTGACTCTCTCACTTCTCTTTCTCCTTTTTCATGTTTTTTTCACTCTTCTCTCCCTTCATTCACATTTTTCTTCTTCTAAATACCAAGACAACACTTTTCCTCTTCTAATTATACCCTTAATGAGTGCTAAAAGTCATTCCTACCCTTCCTTTAATGCTTCATGCCTTTTAATCTTAAGTGACATGCCAAAATTGCCCTCGATAATTCCTATTGTTTTAATCTCACTAACCAGTGAAATAAAATCCTACTAACACTGTAATAAATAATTAAACTCAAAAAATAATTATATCATGACCATATAATTTATTTAAATTATGCTTAATTCAATTAAAAAATTGGGGGTCAACATCCTGACTTGGTGCTAGTGTAAGAATTGCTTTCTTCAAGGGAATTAGCATTCTAAGGGGCATGTTCTTTCCCAAAGTTTCCTATTAAATGTACATTTTTTACTCACTTTAGATGTTGCCTTCATATCTTGTGAAACTCCATCAATCTCAAGTGCAAAATTAGGACCATCAAATTAAAACTATGAAAATAAATAAACTACTAATGAAAATATTACAAACTATTCAATAAAAAAGAACTTAATTGTTAGGTTGCCTCTCAACTAGTTTCTTTATGAGTTATATAACTAGACTTATTAATAACTCTTTCAACTTAGATGTATAATCAGCAACTTGCTTCCACCTGTTTTCTTACATAAGGGTTCAATAGCTTGGAAACAAGCCACATGTTGTAATATAATAAGGAAATAAGGTATCAAATTAATAAAACCAAGTAAATTCACTAATATCCTTTTAATAATAAAATTTCAATATAAGAAGGAATAATAGAATCCCTTAGATCTTTGATTGACTCTGTAAATTTGTTTTGTGGGAAGTAGGAACTCTTTATACTTAAGAAGATTGTTGATAATTTCTCGATAGCCTTTTTATTTAGCTCCTCCACTTCATCTTTCCATTTCTCATCTTCCTTTCATCTTCCTTCTTTTTTTAACAACTATTTCCTCCATGTGTTCAACCTCTAACTCTTCTTCATTCCATAATGTTATTGTATTCATATGTTTTACTAAATTTGGCATGTATTCGGATAAAACACTTAGCTATTTTATTTTATGGAGAGGAACCTCGGTTGATATAATTAATTTGCTAAGGACATCCTTAAGATGTTGATATTCCTCTTACTACTATTGTTCTAGAAATTTAAATAACGCATATTATTCTATGCAAATTTATAATAACTACTCTACTTTTAATTCTAATATGGTATGATACATGCCTAATTTTTGATACATTTAATTCATGAAACTTAGTGATTAATGCTTAAGATATTCACTTTAGTTAATATTTGGTTTTAGGCACAATTTGGAAGCATAATAGCTAAAGTGAGTTAAAGGCACACTTTTTAGGCCATATTTTTAAGATTCACACTTAATTGTCTTAATGGAACAAGAAAGAGAAGGATTAGAGAAAGAGGAGACAAGAAAATGCCAAAGAAGATGAAGAGAATATGCTACAAACATCAAGTCTTGGTTATGACCATTAAGTCATAACTGTGATCAATAGCTCACGGCTATGACAAATAAGTCATAGGCATGACAACTATGCTTATGCCCATGACTTTTATTACATGGTCGTGACTACTATGTCACACCTATGCAATGAAGGCTCATATCCTTGAGCTTCAATGAGGCCATTCAGAGTCATGAGCCATCGTCACACTCGTGACTTTTATGACTTGGCACCCCAAAAACCTAGTTTTGTAATATAAATACAATGTTATGATGGTAGAAGCAAAAAGATATCATTTTAGGGTTTCAGGAATGACAAAGAGCTTGATATTTCAGAGACCCATGAAGGGAATGGAGGGCTAAGCTTACCGGCACCAGTTTGAAGGTGAAATCGACGCCTAAAGTCACTATTAAGCATATAATTTCATTGTTTAATGTTGAATCTTTCTTTTTATGGATTGTTATCATTGTTCTTCATTTATTGAGTTGGGCATTGCATATGAATGATTTGAACGTGTTCACTAGATTGTTTTATTACAAACCCATTGCTATAATCTTCAATATAATCCTTAATCATTATGTTTGAGATTCGTTTATAGCTACTAATGACATTGAATCATTAGGAACAATGTAAATTAAATTATATAACTTGAGGTTGTGCGGTTACTACCTATATTGATCCGTTTTCCATTTCGTAACGTTATTGCTCAATTAAATCTAGAGAGCTTGTTCTAGGTTATTCAATAGTTATATTTAATTAAAGAGTTCATTTTAATTACAGAGGACCTAAAGGAAAATTGGGATTAGCAGAACTTGTTATTAATCTCCGATCAATAGTTCTAGGAGAGGTGTTAAAGCATTATAACAATGAAATATGTCTAATAGTGTGTAGGTCGAGTTGATCCAAGAACTATATTTTACACATATTCAACACTTTTATTGCATTTGACTATTTTCTGTAAATTGCTTGCATTAGTTTAATTTTACTTTGTTTTCTCATTTGCATCAAACCAAACCCCCTTTTATTTCCTTAACATCAATTATTTTCATTGCAAAAGTTAAATGTAGATTCTATGACTCACCACAGCTATAAATTTTTAGTGTGCAGAGTTAGGTAAATTTTATGATGCACTTGCCATACACTGTCAAATTTTGGCGACGTTGTTGGGTAGTGTAGTGCTTTAGTTTTTATTTTGTATCTTAATCGGTGTTTTGTGTATATATCTTTTTATAATCATTTTTGGTTATTTTTTAATGTTTACATGTTTGTTATTGTTGGTGTATGGTAGTGACCAGATCTCCTCATAGAGAGCTATAACATTTAATCCAAAGGTCAAAAGGAAATTGTGAAGATTATGAAGGGAAACAAGAACAACTCCAGAAGTAGAACATGAACTTGAATTCAAAGAAATAATGGCAAACCCAAGAACACTAAGGGAGTTAGTTGCACTAGACTTAATCCAAAGGCCTTTATGCATTACATTTCCTAATTTTATTGAGCTTGTTACTTTTAAACTTAGGCTTAGATTAATAGATTTGTTACCTAATTTTCATGGTCTTGTAAGTGAGGATGTATATAAGCATCTTAAGGAGCTCGAAGTGGTATGTTTGACTATGAAGCCTCTTGGGTGACAGACAAGCAAATCATGTTGAGGGCTTTCCTATTCTCACTGAAAGATGCAGCAAAGGATTAGTTATTTGATCTACCTACTAAGAGTGTGAACACTTAGATAGAGATGAAGAGACTATTTTTGGAAAAATATTTTCTAGCATTGAAGACAACGAGTATACAGAAAGAAATATGTGGCATAAAGTAACATAACAAAGAGTCCATTTATGAGTACTGAGAGTGCTTTAAGAAGTTGTATAAGCATCTCAAGGAGCTCGATGTGGTATGTCTGACTATGAAGCCTTCAAGGTGACAGACGAGCAAATCATGTTGAGCGCTTTCCCATTCTTACTGAAAGATGCAGCAAAGAATTGGTTATTTGATGTACCTCTTGGGAGTTTGAATACTTGGATAGAGATGAAGAGGATATTTTTGGAAAAATATTTTATAGTATTGAAGATAGAGAGTATACAGAAGGAAATATATGGTATAAAGCAATATAACAGAGAGTCGCTTTATGAGTACTGGGAGTGTCTTAAGAAGTTGTGTGCTAGTTTTCCCCATCATAACATACCTAAATAACTCCTTATCCGGTATGTCTATAAGGGATTGTTACCTATAGAGAGGATTTTGGTCGATGCAGCAAGTAGTGGAGCACTGTGTGAAAAGACTCCTATGGAGGCTCGTATTTTAATTGAGCAACGGCCACTAATACTCAACAAATTAACACTTACAACGATGTTTGTTGTGTAAATGAGGTAAGCACATCATCCATTAAATATTGTTTAGATGGGCTAACGTATTTTGATAGAAAACTTACAATCAAATAGGCACAGGTAAAGGCATGTGGAATATTGCAAACACAAGTCATCCAACTGATGAATTTCTGACACTACAGTAGCAAAGTATGGAATACATGAACGTTGTAGGAGGGAATTTTCCTAACCAGTACAACCCATACTCTCAGACATATAACCTAGGCTAGAGGGACCATCCCAACTTGAATTAAGAGGGGAAATAGATAACAAAATTACTTATAGAATAGGCCATAAGGATCAAAACAATTCCAACTAATGCCACAAGCCTCCTCTTCTAATTCAAGTACATCTCTGGAAGACTTGGTCAAGACTATTTCTACTAACAATATTTAATTGCAATAAGGTGTGTGGTAGTTTCAATAGGGTACATAATAGTTTCAACAGGAGATCATATCTAAATTTCAAAAGTCAAAATCAAGCATACAAAACTTGGAAAACCACATAGGTTAGATGACAGTGGCAATCACCTGTCAAGAGTCGCACAGTGGAGGAAAGCTAACATTTTAGCTTGAGGTGAACCTAAAGAATGTCAATGCTATAATAAGGAGATTGAGGTTCCCAAGAGGACCTCTTTGAGATTGGCAATGAAGAAGAAATCAAGAAGGAGTTGGGAAATGAAGAAAACCCCTCATCTAGCAAAAAGATAAACTTTGAATGCCCTAATATCATTAACAATAATCCTCCACTTTCTTAGCAGATTAGCAAAACTAAATAAGGAGGAAAAAGATAAAAAGATAGTAGAGACTTTCCGAAAGGTAGAAGTGAACATACCTTTGCTATATGCAATTAAGCAAGTACCGAGGTATGCAAAATGCTGGAACCCCTCCCCGGGCGGGTCCCACGGGCCCGACATCCTGCGTGACATCCGGACCTGAGGCTCGCGGGGGA
>JANZXP010128068.1:0-16064 GCA_027576715.1 Erythroxylum flavicans
TCTTTACAGACAGATAAACGTGAGTTTTGTAGTTTATCAATCAAATTAAATGGGAAAGAACTTTTGGTTCCTTCCAAAAAAAAAAAGGACAAATAAACGTACATTTCTCATTACATTATCAGAGCCGTCGAGAAGATGACGACGAGATTCAAGAAGAACCGTAAGAAGAGGGGCCATGTTAGCGCTGGCCATGGCCGTATCGGGAAGCACAGGAAACATCAGGGAGGGCGCGGTAACGCCGAAGGTATGCACCACCACCGTATCCTCTGCGACAAGTACCATCCTGGGTAGTTCGGCAAAGTGGGTATGCGATACTTCCACAAGCTTCACAACAATTTCTATTGCCCTATCGTCAACATCGACAAGCTCTGTTCTTTGGTTCCTAAGGAAGTGAAAGACAAAGCCACCAAGGATAGCGTACCGTTGATTGTTGTTACCCAGTTTGGATACTTTAAAGTTCTTGGAAAGGGGGTCTTGCCGGAGAATAAGCCCATTTGTCAAGGCCAAGCTTGTTTTGAAGATAGCGGAGCAGAAGATTAAAGAGAATGGTGGCGCTGTCCTCACTGCTTAAGCTGGGTTTGTTATTTTTTATATTCTATGTTGTTGATTTTGACTTGTTCTTTTTATAATTGTTACAAGTACTATGAAGCGATACTGCTTGATGGTTTAAAGTTGCATTGGAGCTATAATTTTCTAGGTCTTTTAAAAACAGACAAATAAACGTTCTTGAAAGCAACCAGCGAGAGAAGCGGGGAGGGAGAGAAGAAGGGCGACTGAACCGGTGTAACCGGTTTCATGAAAACCGGCCGGTTCTTCAACAAACCGACTGGTTTTTATACTAACAAGTTTTTCTGTTAAAACCGAACCGGACCATTGACCGGTTCAGACTTTTTTCGGTCGGATCGGCCGGTCCGGTTCGATTTTTAAAACCTTGGTTGTAGGTTCTCAAAACAAAAACAATACACCTCCTATGTTTTCTAGAAACTCACTTAATTCATAATGAACTTACGGAAATTACCCTTTTGCTACTACATTCACATAAGACAACTTAATTCAAAATAAAATTTCCAGCAATATCCTTCATCTACTACATTCACGTCAAACTCACAAGTCTTCACCAAATTCACATCTATGCAAGATAGAATTCTATTCTATCTAGAACATTGTCCAACTAGTTCTTTTGAATACAAGATAATCAAAAAATCTGATAAGTCCAATTTATAAAAATATGTCAAAATAAAATAAGTAGATATATACACTATATATCTAACAATCTCTCCCTTTTTGGCATATCAAATACTAAACTCCCCCTAAATCACATAATTGGACATATAGATATTGAATTCACAATTCATATAAACTCTCCCTCAATCCAATATCAAGTTCTAAAGAAATCTATAGAAATAACAATCCAATCATTCAAATTTCTCCTCCTTGGGACCAAAGATCCCAAAAAGTAAGATGAATAGTCACGCATATACCTTGAAATCACCCCCTGAATGGAACAGTAACCAAAAACAATTTGATGTCTCCCCTTTAGGACAAAACAGTGTCAAAACATAGAATCATAAGAATCAACAATAAGTGCAGTGGAAGAATCATAAGCACGCCAAGTTGACAATTTATCACCATTCAAAACACCGAGAGATATGCTCGAAAGAGAGAGAGATACCCGAGAGAGAGACTTATACTAATGAGAGAGCAGAAAAGTCTTCGGTGGAGCCAAATAGAAGTCACAATGCAAACTACTAAAAAGATGGGACGACAATGGCAACATAAAAATTGAAGGAGAACTAAAGAAGACAATTTTTTTATGATTCGTTTTCCTTTTTTCAAACAACAAAAAAAATTCAAAAATGTAAAGCACACAGTCCCTGTGCCCCTCCAAGAAATTCAAACCTAGAATTATTCCTCGTCACCTTATTTCAGTTATCAACTATCTGATTAATTTCTTCATCTGAAGTAATTGACTTACCCTTAGTCTGAACAGTTTCTTCAAAAGCAGTAACTAATTGTAAATCTGAACACGTTCTTGTTTTTCCTTCACTACGTCTTTGTACTTGTACTTCACCCTTTCTAATCCAAGAGTGCTTCGATAACATGGGTTGCTGTTGGAAATTTAATAGAGAGCGTTTAGATTTTCAGTTTTGACCTCTTTGAAACATAATTTGTAACATTTTGTAGTATCTTGGCCTTATGTGCCCAATATCTCCACAAAAATGACATGTGGGTACAAACCTTCGATCTTCCTCGAAGTTTCTTCTTGGATAGATCTGGATATGTCATCTTTCTCATCATTCACCTTGGAACATTCAACTTTATAGCCAATGCCTTGAAGATCTCCTTTAACCTTACCGATTTCCGTTAGCTTGTCTAGTTTTTCTATGCCTCCATTCAACATTCTCAATCCTTTTTTGGTACTTACTAACCTCATTCTAGCTTTATCAAGCTCATCTAATGCCAACTTCAATTTCTTTTCTAACCCTTGGATGGTGTTCTTCAAGGAGAGATTTTCTTACTTCAATCTTTCATTCTTTCTACACGTTTTTACCCATTTTTCGTACGTTAATTCGTAAGTCCCATAAATATTCTCCTTTTTATCACTTGAACCACTTTCATTACTGTCATAATCTGATATTAGGTCTTGAGCTGAGTTATTTGCATTTTTCTTGAAATTTTCCGATTTTTCCTTTTTTTGTCTTCAGTTGCTTCCTTCTCAGTTACTGTTAAGCAAGTAACTGGACTTTTTCTATGTAAAGCAATTAACGCAGTACCATTAGCGATTTCTTCTTCACTACCATACTTACTTCCGGATTCATTCTCACTCCAAGTGCTTCTATAGGACTTCCCTTTTCTCTTCTTCAAAGTGTTAGCACGTTCCGCTTGTACATGTCCAAAACCTTGACATTCATGACATTAGATTTTCTTCATATTTCTTTCACCCTTGTCAGTTTTGACTTGGTGTTTGAAATTGTTGTTCAATGAGCTCCCGCCGTTTTACCTAAACTCGGGTCTATCCTTTTTTACCCTCTTCAGCCACTTACTAAACTCTCGTGTTAATAGCTCCATATCCTCATTCTCGTCGGATTCATCTTCTACATCATTCATACCTTTTCCAGTTTCAACCTGTAATGCCAATCTTTTGTTCTTTTCTTGTTTTCCCCTCAATAAATTCATTTCAAAATTGGTAAGAATTCCAATTACCTTTTCTAATGACAAATCATTGATGTCATGAGCCTCCTCAATTGTTACAATTTTCAGAATAAATCTTGGAGTTAGTGATCTCAACGTCTTCTTGACTTGTTTCAGATTGGAATATTTCTTCCCGAGTTGATGTGCCTGATTCACTATATCGCGCAATCTTTCATGAAAGTTCCCAATAGTCTCATTTTCATCTATCTTTATTTCTTCAAACCTCATAGCTAACATCTGTAGTTTTGACGCTATCACAGATTTGGACCCTTCATGAATAGTCTGTAAAGTATCCCATGTTTCTTTAGCCGACTCACAAGCTATATCATTGAGAAGCGTCCTTCATCACTAGCACTGTAAATTGCATGCATTACTTGTGAGTTTCCAAGTGCACTTTCTTCTTCGGCTCTTGTCCATTCAACTGGATCTTTTCGAACTGCCTCTCCTTTATCATCAGTAATCATCGGATGAGTCCACCCATGTACTACCGAGTGCCAAGCTTTTGTACCCTGAGCTTGGATGAAGACTCTCATACAGGCTTTCCATGCATGATAGTTAGATCCATCTAATAGTGGTGGTCTGGTGATCGATGCACCCTCTCTTGTAGCCATGTTCGCAAAACTAGGATTTGCACCAACCTGCTATCAAGTTTTAATTCGGTGACCCTCTCTGATACCAATTAAAAAAATGTAGGGGGCGGTAGTTTCGCAAACTTTCCGATTTGTTTCTAGCAAACAAAGAAAATCAAAAAAATTAAAAGAACCAAAAATAAATCAACACTAAAAATTTGGTAACACAGTTTGGCACTCCTTGCCCACATCTACGGGGCCCTCACCCAACTTAATACTTTCATCGAAGTACAATAGATTTACCCAAGGCTTTACTGAGCTGACACCACTCAACCCTTGACACTATCTCTCAACCTCACTTCCTGTGAAAGATTTCACACCCAATAATACGACCAACTCATGTTAACCTTATTAGAGGATTTTTCTCTACTACTCTTAATTGAAGACAATTAATAAAAATAACTCAAGTGATTAATCAACTAAGAAAAGAACAACAATGCACTTGGGATAAAAAAAACCTTCCCTATGTTCAGATTCCGAAATGTATATGAATAATTGTCCACCAGCTGAAATAATCTATGCCAGCTCCATAATCAAACCACGACTGCTCAGTTATTAATCAACACCTAGTAGAAAATACACGCAATGCAAAATCCTCCCAGTCAAAAACTACTCCAATAGATAAAGGTTCAACGCAAGTGACTTCCAAACTAATTAGTGCAGGAACGTGAATCTACCAATGTTGAAATCACACATACGCACACGCATGAAGAAAGACCCTTCCAACCATGTGCTACTCCAACGTTTTAATCAAAAAAAAGAAGCCAACAAAATCACACACCCATACAGAGCACTCACGCTCAGACCACAAATCACTCACCCTTCTCACAAAACCCCAATTGTAGGTTCTCAAAACAAAAACAACACACCCTCGTTTGTTTTCCAGAAACCCACTTAATTCACAATGAACTTACGACAATTACCCTTTTGCCACTACATTAACGTAAAACAACTTAATTTAAAATAAAATTTCCAGCAATATCCTTCATCTACTACATTCATGTCAAGCCCATAAGTCTTCATCAAATTCACATTTATGCAAGATAGAATTCTATTCTATCTAGAACATTATCTAACTAGTTCTTTTGAATACAAGATAATCAAAAAATTTGATAAGTACAATTTATAAAAATATGTGAAAATAAAATAAGTAGATATATACACCATATATCTAACAATCCATATAAAAAAAATTCAAGATTGGATGAATCCAGAAGAAATATTTATTTTCCTTGTTTAATAAGATTTGAAAATGATACAATAAACTCAAATAGGAAAGAATAATTTTTAAAATGGGTGCTTAAATTGCAACCTAATACATCGCCACAATGACTTGATTGAACACAATTTGGAATTAATAATAAACAATTTTGTGAATGTATATCTTGAAATCAGTTTCTTTAGATTTTAGACAAAATTCAAAGGCTATAATGTAAATGGTCCAGTAATAAAATTATATAGATAGAAATATTTTAAAGAACCATGGAACATAAATTCTCTAAAAAGTATTAAATTGATAAAATTATGAATTTTAAAATAAGTTTGAAGAAACTATCTTTTTCACATGTTTAATTTGAAAACTTATATGCAAATCGAATCTTTGGAATGCTATCACTCATTCAACATATATGCCACTTATATATGTTTATGCAGTTAACTAAAACTCGATGAAATTAATTTTTAGCATAAATCTTACTTAGATACAATCGATTTCTTTTGAAATAATTAAATAACTATTAATTTGATTGTTTTTACAACCATTATGATTAATATAAATTTAATTATTTATGTACGTCAACAAATCAATTTAATAATATGCAATATTTTTTAAAAATTTATAATAATTATGAAGATCGTAAAAGCCATCTTATTCCTATCTTTTCTTTTCTTTTCTTTTTATATCAATAAAATATATGGCAAGTATTATGCCTACTCGACGGTAAAATAGGATAAGATAATATTAACTAAAGTTTAATATTTGCTAGCATATGGTAAATGATGAGCATAAGAGAGCGCTTTTTTAATTGGTGAACACAAAGACATTTTAATGATTCTTTAATAAGGATAATGATAAAGCAAATATACGCAGGAGGGGGTGAATTGTATGTGACCTAAAAAATTTACAAGTTACTATCAATTCTTATAAACTATAAGAACTGCTAAATTTCAACATAAAAGTCTGTAAATATAAAAAGCCTGTTAAAGCTTAAAACGAAAGAAGCCTGCTGAAGTTAAAAACTAAAGGAATCTGTTAATGTTTAAAAAAGCCTATTAATGAAAGAAACCTCTTGCAATATTAAAACAGTAGGAGCCTATTCTAAAAGTGAAGGAGCCTTTTGAAAATTAAACACAAACACTGTAATGCAAAAATTTAAAAGTTAAGCAAGAGAGAGTGACATAGTTGATTTATACTAGTTCGACTTATAACGAAGTCTATGTCTAGTTCTCAAGTATTCAATTTGAGCATTTCACTATAAAACTCCAAGTAGTAAATTCTCACGAGCCTCTCTATGCTCACAAGTACATATTTTTCAAGATTCTTTAACCTTCCACACTCGTAGTGTTTAACAAGCCTCTATAAGCTTTCAACAACAAAAAAGTATAAATGGTTTAAGATCTCTTTTAATAGAATGTTTTCACTTTGTAAGACACAAGGAGTTTGATATAGATATAACTTTCAAGAATATTGATGCTGCTGAAGTATTTCACAAATATGTGGGTTGTTTGCAAATGCAGTGGCTTTTCCTTAAGTAAACATTTTTTAAATTAGTCGTTGCTTCATTTTATTATGAGTTATCATTGTATCCAACGAATCTTCGATATTATCTCTACTGGAATCTTCCAATCTTCAGATGTCAAGGGAAAAGTTTTGTCAAAAATTTCTGAAGCTAATTGTTCAAATTAGTAAGATCCTTCCAGATTTTATTGGAATCATTTCTAATATGGTAAGTTCATTAAAAAGGTTCCTGTAAGAAAGAAAACATTTTTCGTATGATTTTATTTCCTTTTAAGAATTATGTCATTACCAACAAAAACCAATAAAAGGAAATAACTCTGATTTGAATTTTCAAAATATTATATAGATATCATCAAAAATCATTAATAACAAACCTTGAGCTAATAGATAAAAACTCATGCTAACATAGTTCATTATGATCATTATGTTAATTAAGAGGAGTCTACAAGTTATTGTTAAAATAAAACTTTATCAGGATTTAGGGATTCCGCTCTTGTTTCAAAAGACATTTACTGGTAAAGATAAGGTAAGAAGTTCAATTTGCCCCTTAATGTTTGACAAAAAGTCTAAGATATCGTTATCTCTCATTCTATTATACCTCTTAACATTTCTAAAAAGAAGCAATTTATCTTGAATATACTAACTTTGTCAAATTAACGTTACATCTTTGTTAAAATTGTCTAGTTAAACATGTCATGTAAAGTTAACTACCATGTATTTAAAAAATAAATTTTCATCTTATTATTAAGATATATGTTATATATCTTATTATTTATTTTTGGCATTATTCAATAATTGGACTTTCAAGATAATGTTGATTATCTTTAAATTAAAAACAAGATGGGAAGGAATATCTTGGATTTCATTAGATGATTATAGTTGTCTTAAAGGCTGAAATTAAAAGTCTATCTTGGATAACTTTTGATAAGAGTTTGTATCAAGATAGAACTTTATCTTGTGAAGAGTCCTAGGTGAATCACATTGAAATTCTGCTCTATGTGTGCCTACTGCTGTGCGATCTCCTCTGTTTTGGTAGAGTGAACATTTTTTAGGGTGAATTTTTTTATGGTACAGTTGTTTTCCTTAATTGGATAATCACGCAACCTATGCTCTGTGTGTGTGGGCTGCACTTACCTTAGTGTGTCGTTGGTTGAAGAAGGTTGTCTTAAGTGGGTGCTGCGTTTTCTATTTGGTGTCTTTATCGTTAAGTGGACAACTTTGTGCAGTTAGTTATTTAACTAGAGTTTCACGCAATTTAGGTTATATATGGGGCTGTACTTTTCTTGGTCATGTGTGGTTAATGGTTAGTGTGCAGCTATGATTTTATCTGGCCAAGTTTGTGAATCAACTGGGTAATTACTTCAATTCTTCAACTTCAATCTTTTAATTGAGGCATAAAAATCCCAGCAATCGATTACGACAATTACTTGGTGAACAACTCTCAGATCCGTTTTTGGAAAGAACTGAATTCATTAGGAAGTTTTTTTTATCTCAAGTGTATTTGCTTTTGTTCTTTATTATTTTAATCACTTGAGTTATTTTATTATTTTCCTTTTCATTAAAAGTTGTTGAAAAAAATCCTCTGTCGAGATTAACACGAATCGGTCGTGTTATTGGGTGTGAAATACTTTCACCAGTTGTGAGGATAAGGGATAGTGACAAGGATTGAGTGAGTCGACTCTATAAAGCCTTATATAAAACTATTGTTGTTCTTTGGTGAAAGTATTAAACTGGGTGAAGGCCCTCGCAGAAGTACGTAAGGTGTGCTGAACTACATTAACAAACTTCGGTGTTGATTTATATTTGTGCATTTAATTTTTATATTTTTGTTTGTGCTAGAAATGATCGCGATCAAAACGAAGATTTTGTGAAGCTATTAAATCCTTTGGATTTTCAATTGGCATCAGAGTGGGTCACCAAATCAGAACTTAGTACAGTAAGTTATTGCAGATCTATGTTTCGTAAATATAACTACAAGAGAAGGAACATCAATTACCATGCCACCTTTGTTGGATGGTTCCAATTATCCTACATGGAAATCATGGATGAGAGTCTTTGTTCAAGCACAGAGAACAAAAGCATGAAACTCAGTGTTACATAGTTAGACATATCCGGTGATAATTGATGATAATGGAGAAGTACTATTGAAAGATTCGTCTGATTGGACAAGAGCTGAAAAAGAGAGAACACTTAAAAACTCACAAGCTATGCATGCCATCTTTAATGATGTTGATGAAGGTCGCTTTTTAATGATATCAGCTTGCGAATCAGTTAAAGAAACGTGAGATACTCTACAGACTATACACGAGGGATCAAAATTTGTGATTGCCTCAAAACTTCAGATGTTGGCTGTGAGATTTGAAGAGTTGAAGATGGATGAGAGTGAAACCATTGGAGATTTCCATTAGAGACTGCGTGATATAGCAAACCAAGCACATCAACTCGAGAAGAAATACTCTAACCTAAAATTGGTTAAGAAGACATTAAGATCATTACCTCTGAGGTTCATATCGATAAGTGCAGCAATCAAGTAAGCACTGGACAAGGTAATTAGAATTCTTATCAATTTTGAGATGAATTTGTTAAGGAGCAAACATAAGAGGAATAAAGGATTGGCACTACAAGCTGAAATTGGTAAAGGTATGAATGATGTAGGAGATGAATTCGATGAGAATGAGGATCTAGTATTATTGACAAAAATTTTCAGTAAATAGTTAAAGAAAGTGAAAAAGTGTAACACCCCACTGCTATAAGGTACATACTGGAATACCCTTATAACATTCCAATACATATCCTATAATAGTGGCGTGTTAACAATCTCACTTTCACTTTATAACATGGCAATATATCCTACTTAGTCATGGCATCATCTATAAACACAAAAGTCACCAATTTTTTAGAAAAAATTCCTCTTTTCATTTCATAAATACCGAATGTACATACATTGTATCTTTCAAGATCTATACATGTACATCATCATAACCTAATACAAAATGTGCTACATTTAAGAGGAAATATACAAAAGGTCTATCTAATCTTCCAATCTTAGTTGACCAACCTGTGAGTCATTTCTTTTTCCAAAAGTACAAGCCTACACTGCTTGTAGCATCTCTCAGTAGCTAAAATCCTCTCTCGGTTCTGAAATGTCAACGTGCAATTTTGGGGTGAGTTTTGCAAACTCAAATGAGGTAACCATCATCAACGGTTCACTCAATTCATGCAACATATCATTACACATAACATACAGTTCACATGTTGGCAATTTGCATAAATTATCACATATCACATTCTTACTTAAGAGTAAGACAATTTTGCATTTTAATCAATCAAGCATACTTATAAAAAAAATGTATATGAAATGCACATGTGACTCTTTTCCAATTATTACGTTGTTGTGACTGAGTGCCTCAACTGTCCCGTATCCATTGTGGATACTGGACTCATTTATACTGTCCCTTATTCGTTAGGGATACCGGGCTCATTTTACATAGTGAGCCTTTGGCTCTTCGTCACATTTAAAACTTTAAGCTCGTTTTCGGTGGCTACTCAGGTCACAACTCTCATTATCTGATCATACATTCATGTGAATGCATCTCATAATCAATCAATCAATTCAAGAAATAATTAGTTCTTTCCATTCACATATAAGTATCACTTTAATATCTCAGCCATACATCACAATCATCGGACCTTCGGGTCCGGATTTTAGTACATAACATTACACATTCATAAGATATGTCAAAACAGAATTTAACATAACAATAATTAAGTGAGACCGTCTAGTTTACTCACGGATTGCATCCAAAGCTATTGCCTCAAAGTTCTGGCAATGTCTGGATGTTGACGTTCCAAATGCTCCTCTATAACAAGCAAAATACGCATCACACTTTAGTACAATTATAAGTATTCATTTATGCACATTTATGAATATGAAATATGTACAATGCATGTTCATGATAATCCCGGGTATCTTTCCATTATTCTCATCACATAATCATTCATATTTCAAACTTATATAAGTATCATTTATACCTATAGTTTATACCTCAATAAAACCATAAAAATCAAAATTAATAACTCATTTCTTCAATTCAGATTTTTCCTAAGATACAATTTTGGGTCAACTTTCCATGATCAATATAATAATGAAAATGAAGTAACTAGAGGATACTTTCTTCTAGAAAATTGTTCCCCATTGTCTTAAGTTTCTAATGACACCAAGACCATTCAATTCAGTTTAGTATCCCAAAAGTTATACTCCAAATAAATTCTGACTATTCTCTAACTATAACAGTACCTTTTATTCAAATTCAATCCAGAAATTGAAATTCTTAGAGACAAATTTAAACTTTGATTTCTTCAGAAAATTTGTAGTTCTATGTCTCTAGTTTACTAAAATTTAAAAATCATTCCATTAGGATCACTATCGATCAAGAAATCATCAAAATACCAAAGCATGCTCAATAAAAACTACTCCTTAAAACATCTTTCTGGTCACGATCGTCTGTATTTCGTCTCTCCTTCAAGATCATCTGTGTTTCATCTCTCCTTCAAGATCGTCTGTGTTTCATCTCTCCTTCAAGATCGTCTATGTTTCATCTATCCTTCAGGACCATCTGTGTTTCGTCTGTCCTTCAGGATCGTCTGTGTTTTGCCTGTCCTTCAGGATCGCCTGTGTTTCGCCTGTCCTTCTTCATTCATTAAAACTACACCTCTAACTTATAACAACCTCTTTTTCGACGTCCCAGAATACTCATCTTGAAATTTTTCTAGATTATACACTTAATACACTCGTACAAAACTCCCTTTTTCTACTTCATTCTTGACATTATTTCAACTCAATATAATTCACAAACCAGTTCATAAACTATATTCGACCAATAACGCAAAACATAACAAATGCATATACTGTTCATCATTAATTTTCTGCATTCCTCCTTACACCTTTATTAATAACATTCTACCTTTAAAACATCTCTAAAACAATTTATGAATTATTACTCATCATCATACGTGTACAGAAGCAAGACATTTACATCAACTGTTCATCCTTCATCTACAGTATTCATGAAAATCTCCATTTTTACGAAATCCATTTAATAACAAATAAATAACCAAATTTATCTCAAAAATCAACATTTCATAAGGATTTACTAGTACTTACTTGATAAAACTTCCAATATCTTCGACAATCTCAAGAAACCCTAACTTTCATGCATCTCACGTACATCACTATGGAAGTTAGCAAGTTTTGGTTTTTCTTGAGGAAAAAGAAATAAAACCGAAGTTGGGAGTAGTAAGTGGATAGATTAAAACAAGGTTTTTCTTTAGTGAAGATTCGATGAAAACTTTGTGTAAAAGAAGCAACTTGGAAGAAGAAAGCTACAAGGGAGGAGGTGAAGATGAAAGTACCGAAAACTTTGTCCTTCAAAGTTAAAAAAACTTAACTTTAGACTTGGACACTTGTCCACTTTCCAAAGGTCTTAGCTAGTTTCCTAACTGACCAGTTCTTATTGAACTAGTTCCATCACTCCCATCTTTAAGAATCAATTATCTCAAAAATAATTTCAATAACACTTTCTCACAAATTCTAGAGTCATCTCTAAAATTTCAAAATCATTTTTAAAATTCTCTAATATCATTTGGTTTCTTATTTCTATTTTCCATTCACCAATTTACTCGCCAGACAACATTTTTCCTAGGATAATAATATTCAATAATTTCGAAAATTATTCCTAGAATTCACCAAAAATTCTAAATCACTTAATACACTCTTCAAATTAATTTTCAACATACAGAAACCTCAATTCTAAAAAAAACCACAGTTATAATTCAATTATAAATCAATTATACCCAAAATGTCTATGAATGCTTGTACAATTATTTTCATGTGCAAAAATCCAATATTTAAAAGTATGAGCATATCATATAATGCATGAGCATGAAACGCATTTTTTAATTTCTTAATAATCTCTCATATTTACTATTCTAACATCAACATAAGTAACGGGATGTTACACAGCTTCACTGATATCTAGTTCAACTTCAGTTAGTTCAGGCATAGTCATCATAATCTGAGCTAATTTAGATAAATAGCAAATTGTTCTGCTTCCTCTAAAGTTTGTTTAAAGATTTCATAGGATTCTTCAGATATATCAAAATCCTTAAGTATGTGCTCTCCATATTTATCTAGAATGGGTAATGATGCAAGAGTTGCAATAAACTCTTAATGAGGAGCTTTATCTTTTCCAATAGATGGAGAAGGTTGAGTTTTAGGTTGTGAGGAAGGTGTAGTTTTAATCTACAGAGGTTTTGTCCATGTATCAACAGGTTTGGCATATGAAGGTGATGGATCATCAGGTTTGTTAGTATTAGGTTTCATAGGTTTAGTAGATTTAGGTTTGGTGGTAGAATGAATATGTTGCCAAGGATAATTCATCTTAAACATTTTCTTATATTCAGCAGCTTTAAGGTAGGTTGGATGAATAGATAGGATGTACAACTAGAAAAGTTGTAGGATAATCTCCATAAATAGTCTTAGACTATTCTGTTTGCATGTCAGCTTCCATTCTTTGAAGTACTTCTTTCACTCGTTAAAGATCTTATTCTTTGTTTGTAAAATTAGGTCTAAAATACTATGTTTCAATGTATCTCCTGAGATCAACATCAAGTTGAGCCATATGAGCTTCCAAGGAAGTGTATAGTTTTTGGATCTGAGAAGAAACTGTTTATACTCGTTGTTGAATAGTCTGAGTCTATTGATTAAGCCCATCAAGCTTAGTATCAATTCAATGTAGAACTTTGTTTTGGGCCACAACATTATCAATGTGCCAATTGAGTATTTCTTCTTTAGGATTGGATACAATGGCACCATGCGAGGTGATTCCTGTAAAACAAATTTAAAGGTTGGGGATAACCCTATTAATGTCACTAGTATGTCTTGTTAGGGGAGAAAATTCATTCTCATACTTTTCTCATCATCATGCAACGAATTGGCACTGGAGTAATAGTAGGTATAAGAGAAAAAACAGGTGAAGGTTTGTTAGGTATTTAAGGAACAAATGTTCCTTTCCAACAGCTTTGAGTAGCTTGAAGAATCTTAGGTCTAGGTTGTGGGTTTTTAAGTCCAACCCAAGGTTTTGAGTCTAGATCATGATCATCATATCTAGAATGAAAAATATAAAGAAGGTTAACAACAATGGATTTCTATGGTTGTTGCTTTCTTTTGTGGCGAATTTTCACCCTTCTTTTCTGAACATAGACTTCATTTTTACTTTCTGTGTCATCACCTCCTAGTAGACATATTTCACAATCTGGTTCACACATGGATGGGTCTACATCCCATATGAAATGTCTTTAGTGATGACTAATGCACACAAGTTCTCTATGGTCTATCCTTGCCTTCTTTGTGAGATAACATTTGTTTAAGCATTAGGATAGGTCCAGACATAATTGAGGCTTCAGGATGGTCGACATTAGGCCTGGTGTAGAAGGATTTCACCAATCCATCTTTTAGTGTCCTGAGACTAGGAAGAATAATTGTGTGGAAAGAATACATTTGATGAGCATAGAACACTTCCTAATAGTTAATGATCGATTCTGTTGGCATCAATTTTTCAAGCTCCATCGCTGACAATTTTTTTGGGATTTGAATAATAGTAGTCTGATCATGAGTTCGATCTACTACCATATACAGAGCATCAGAAGTAAAATTGGAAATTTTAAGATCTACAGTGTTGGCCCCGGGTCTGGGTCCTTATTTCATGTTGACAAGGCACCACAATTGGGGGATTTTTAAATAAAAGTATATATATATATATAAAACATCAAAATAAAAAGAATTAAATTTCTTGGTGGGAGTAAAAAATAATTAAACAAATAATTAAGTAAATAAATAAAAAATAATGCAAAAGTCACAGTCATGACTTAAAAAAAGTCACGGCTGTGACAATCAAAAGTCACGGTCATGAGAGGTAGGAATCGCAGTTCGTCGCAATGGCGACATTTGATGAATTATGGGCAAGCACGATCGCGACATTCGCGACTGCACACTTCTACTTCAATTTATCATAACTTTCAATCCCAAAGTTTAAAAATTATAAACTTTATGTCGTTAGAAAGCTCAAAGAAAAACTTTTATGAAGACAATTTTGCAAATTCTGCCTAGATCAATATTATTTATTAAAGTTTCAGAACACATTTGCATCCCCTTTTTCCTTTCTGCAAACTGTAAAAACTACTACCTTTATCAAAAGACCCGACTCCAACAACATAAACCATACATACAAAACTCCCATTAAAACAATTTACTTCAGAAAAATCTATTCAAAAGCCATTAAATAACTAATAATTTTATTTCCAACAAAAAATATAGCAATTTATCAGAAGAGGAATTTGGACATGAACAGATGAATGTTTCTTCTAACTCTTACTGTCATTCATTTCTCAAATAAAAACAGAGTATGTACATTGCTTCAGTTACAAACAAAAGCCATATCAGTAGCATAATACAAAAAAATACAACATGTATGCTCATGCTTGATATGCTTCTAAAACTACCAAAAATGATCTAAACTAACTTAGTTACAAAAGAAATATTTCTTGGAGATTTGTCAGAGTTTTGCAAGGTTCACTATTGATCTGCTGATTCTTGCACCTGAGAAGTGGAAAATGATGGGGTGAGCTGGGAAGCTCAATGGATAATACGTTTATAGCCATCGGTGATAAGCCACAAACAATCAAGCACATATATATACACATATAACACCTTAATTTGGAAATTTGTTTAACATATTCACAATTCCAGCTCATAGAACACATAATAAAAAAATACTATCACATAAATCATATCATGTATTTTTCAACCATTAAAACAAACCATTCAATCGTATATCATGCTCAAAAAATCACAATGAAATGCACAAATAATATGACTCGTGAGAATCCCATAAAACAGAATGGCGAAATCAAAGTTTACACTATGAACAGAATGAGTCCATTTTTCGGAGCTTATATGCCATAAGTGGGCAACAGAGAGAAGGCTTTAGGTCAACGTGCACGTGACAAACAAAATGGTATCTCTCTTTCCCACATAAGCAAATTTCTGATGCTTACATATTTCATATCATAATCATATTTTCATGCTTCATAAATTTTCTATTTTTCATCAATACAAAAGTAGTAGAAATCTTACAAAGCAAACATAATATAAATTCATAGATTATTTTTCCCACATTCACAATGATAAAAAGGCAAGTATTTAGGTACACATACAAGCAAATAATTCAGCTTATCAATATAACAACTATAAACATATTACCCACCTATTTACTTTAACTTCAAACTTAAACTTGTCTTTCCTCTTCTTCATGATTTCGACCTTTCTTGGTTCCCTTCAAACAAACATATTTTTCATTCAACAACATATATGAATAGAAAATCCTTAAAGCTATATTATAAGCTTAGACTTAATCTACTCTTAGTTTATCTAACTAGAAGAACTAAGA
>JANZXP010128215.1:0-36274 GCA_027576715.1 Erythroxylum flavicans
ATTATTCAAATTGATGTGATGCCATGTGGAGTAACTGTAGTGATTGCACGTAGCACTCCCTTATCATAGGATATGTATCGGAATGACCTACGGGCGTCCCGGTGCGTACCCTACAGTAATGGGGTGTTACATCCATGGTTTAGTAAGAATACATATCCTGAGGTAGATTTTCTTTCATATAAATCTCCTCCCCAGTCTGCATTGGTATACCTTATATATGTAGATCATTGCCTTGATAACATAATGCATAGTCCACAGTTCCCTTTAGATATTGCAATATTCTCTTTGTTGCTTTTGGCATGGATTTGATTGATATCTACTCACTATTTCAATAGCGTAACAAATATCTAGTCTTGTACCATAGGCCTGGCGACGATCATGATGTCCTTACTATAATCGTGGCAGAAACATTTCCTGCTAGGTCACGATCGTGGGGTGAGGGCCACGATCGTGCCCTGTAATTTTCCTCCTCCATTCATCCGAATTCAAAATATATCATAACACCAATTTTATACCAAATTTCCCATAATTCACTACCTTATCATTACATACTAATTCAAATACCAATTTGATTGCATCACCTTATAAAACTCTATTCAATTGACTAGGAATCTTCAATTACACATTCTCATTCATGAAATCCATAACATCACATTCGTAGCATCAAGCAATTTATCCACTAAGTTATGTCCTCATTTTAAGCCCAAATTAAGCCCAAAAGTATCATAATTATATACTTCATCCTTAATTGGTTCAACCCTTATATAATCAAAAATTTTTTCATGAAAAATCATTGCCCACGCTCATGGCATCCCCTGCCATCATCATGACAGAAACAAATCTCCCACATATCCTACAATTTTCTAGTTTCTCTCAGGACAAATTTTTAGGTCAATTTTGTATGACCATTATTACCTTGAAAATGAGGTTTTTAGGCAACACCTTCTACTAATCAAATGTTCCTCATTGTCTTAAGTTTCTAATGACATCAAATTTATGCATTTTGGTTCAGTATCATACACGCTATAATCAAAATACGACAGACTATTTTCATACCTCGATAGAACACAGTTCTCAAATTCAAGACAAATTTCAAGACTCTTAAGGACAGATTTAAAATAATATTCCTTCATGAAAAATGTAGCCATATGTTTCTAGTTTACTCTAAATCAAAATATATCTTATTTGGATATTTTCAAATCAAGTTATAGCCAAAATACAGATGTCTGTTCAGTAAAACACTGCATGTAATATACTCTAGCACACTTCATTACCCAAATTCTATCATTTCTCTATCATTTCTAGTTGATGATTCGATTAAACCTAAATTTCTAGTTTAGAATTATCTAGTCACAATTCACAAATTAATAAATGATCACCACCCAAAACCATAACCTAATTCCATATTTTTTTGCTCTTTTATCTACTTTACTCATCTTCATTGTAAGACATCACTCCATTTCTCACAATCCTTCATCTCTTTATTTGTATCACCCAATTTGCTTCTTCTAGCATCACTCACACATGCATCAACATCACTCACACGTGCATCAATCCACAAGCATGAAAACATACACCATTGATGCATGCATCCATTTACAAACATTAAAACCTCATGAAAATATCATTTACAGTACCATAAAACTTAAAGCATAACTTACTTGTTTTAACCTTCAAATCCTTCAGCAAAATTCTAGAAATGGGAAGAACAAATTAGAGATTTTGGTGGATGGAAAAACACAAGAATTCAGAACAATCGAAAACTTCAAATGGCTGAAAATTTTACAAGTGTAACATGGATAAGCCAATAGCAAAAAAATATACAGCTAGGTGTTATTTACCAAAAAAAATATACAGCTAGGTGTTTCAATGATGGGTGAGCAAGAAGAGAGGTTTGGTGATGGGTGATTTCGGTGAAGACATAAGAGAGCTGTAGAAACTTCCTTCCCCAAAAATGTGACTAGGTGTCTTCATCCATCATTGGCACATGTCATTTGGCATGTCTTAGACTTGTCGTTCATTTGATTAGTCCATATTTCACTTACTAATTGCCTCACTTGCCACACATTCATGGGGGTCCATTTTTCACTCCATAATTAGTTCATTTGTCCTTCATCTAAGCTACTAAATGTCACACTTCCATTGGTCTCTTATTTCTACATTTTTCCTAGTCTAAAATACAACAAACTTTTAGAAAATTTTGAAATGTCACCGAAAATGTGAAATTAATTCTAATGCTCACCAATTCAATTTTCAATACAAATAATTCACAATTCACATTTTAATCACATTAAAAGCACTTATACTTGGAAAATATCAATGAAATGCATGTACAATTATTTTAATTATTGTCAACATTATTCGCATGTAACAGTATGCCATATGATGCATAAAGTGTATTTCTAAATTCTCAATAAGCTCTGTGTATGGTATCCTAAGGTTCTAACCCTGATCATGGAATAATGGGATGTTACATTAAGGATGCTTATTTCTTCTGCTTGAAATGTGATAAATGCCAACGAATTGGAAATACAAGTAGAAGAAATAAAATATCCCTAACTAATAAATTGACTGTTGAATTATTTGACATTTGGGGTATTGATTTTATGGGTCTGTTTCCAAAATCTTGTGGATTTTAATATATACTTGTTGCTGTTGATTACTTGTCTAAATAGGTATAAGCAATACCCACCCAAACTAATGATGCCAATGTTGTTGTTAAATTTGCTAAGGAAAACATTTTTAGTAGGTTTGGGATTCCATGCGCAATCATAAGCGATGGAGGAAGTCATTTCTGCAATAACTTTTTGAGAAGCTCATGAAGAAATATTCCATAACTCACAAGGTGGCAACTCTATACCATCCACAAACTTCTGGACAAGTGGAAACAAGTAACAAATAGATTAAGAGGATGTTAGAGAAGACTGTACGCCCATCATGGAAGGATTGGTCAACAACATTAAATGATGCACTATCGGCATATTGTATGACTTACAAAACTATCTTTGGAATGAGCCCTTATCAGCTTGTTTTTGGGAAGGCTTGCCATTTACCGGTCGATGTTAAACATAAGGCACTATTGGAAGTTAAGATGGTGAACCCAAATCTGGATGATGGAGGATGGGAGCATTTGCTTCAAATTTCAGAATTGGATGAACTCGGAGTGAGGCTTATGAGAATTCCAAAATTTACAAGGAAAGAACGAGATGCCTTCATGATAAGACTCTTACAGGTAAGTTCATCACACCTGGAATGAAAGTTCTGTTATATAATTCTCGGTTGTGTTTGTTTCTAGGTAAGTTGAAATCATAGTGGAATGGGCCATTTGAAGCAATCAAGGTCTTTCCCTATAGAGCAGTGGAATTGGAAGACCCTCAAACAAAAGAAACATTTAAGGAGAATGGTCATCATATGAAACCATCTTTTGTAGGAGCAATTGAAAAGAAAATTGTAGAATCCATCAGTTTGAGCGATTCACTTCAAGAATGACTATTTGAGGTGTCCAGCTAAAAGACATTAAAGAAGCACTATATGGGAGGCAACCCATATCATTGTGTGTTGTCTTTCAATTTAGTTGTTTGTTATTTCTTTTAGTGAAACTCGACTTAATCTATTTGCTTTTTAGGCACAAGCCTTATTTTCAATCTCTTCTGTTTGTCTTCCTTGCAGCTATTTCCACTCCTTAATTTCAGATGCCATGCTTCACACTGCATTGACGTAGCTACCACCACACTTTCATATAGTATTTCTTTCACTATTCTTTTTATTGATTGTACTACATACAATTTAATTTCTTTTAGTTTTTAATGTTTGTCCTCATTCATGTTATTTTTTCTTTTATCCTAGACCCCTATTTTACTTTTTAATGTCACATTACGAATAATGTGATGTTTAAGTGTGTGTGTGGGGAGTATTAATTGTGTATTGTGTGCTTGTTTTCCTATTTATTATTTAGAGATGCGCGATCATTAAATGAACTCAATCCAGATTAGAAATGCATAATATGAGTGAATAAGTATATTTGCATACTTAGAATGATTAACTTGGATTTTAGTTAAAAGGACATTAACTTGTTGTGATAGATGAATAACATTTTTCATTTGTTAAGAATTTGAGCCTTTCGAATTATTAAACACCAATTTCGAGTATTCTTTGTTGAGAGTGTCCTTTCATGATTAAGGACCTCTAGAACTTGCTTGCAAATAATAGTTGAGATCACATAACCTTATGCAAATGTTGAAATGATGAAGGTAATTAGGATTTACCCTGTCAGATTAAAAAGCAACTATAATGTCACCCTTAGTGAACCACCTTGAGTTTAAATGAATCCGTTTCTTTCTTAAATCCTAAAATATAAGCCTTGACCTTGATTGTTTATCTACTTCATTATGCCTATTGTAAGGGCAAGTTGAGCATTTGAAAAGGTATAATCAAGTTTAGGGAATAAATGTAAGGGAATCACAGCTTATAGTTGGCTTTTGAGTTAAGGATGGGTATGGTTGTAGTAATTTCTATCCTTTATATTTTGCTTCCCTTAATTTCCTTTTTTAAAATGAATAAATATATAATAAAAGGAAAAAAGAACAAAATGGAGAAGAAAAAAATGAATTGAAAAGAAACAAAGGAAAGAGAAGCCGACAAAAAAATGAAAGAAAAGGAGAGACGTAAAAATGGGGAGTGTTAACTTTATTACATGAGAGGAAAGAATTGAGTGTTTTATTTGTCATTTTTCTAAATTACTTTAAATGCTCAATTAGCTTTGTGGTTTTAAACTACAATTTTCCTTTTTTTCCTACCCTAAGCTCGACCATATTACAACCGAAATAAAGACCTTCGGATTGATGTTTATGTTTAATATGAGTAGCGGAGATTAGATTAGTAAGCAAGCTTATGGTAGATACCTTACATGAAATGAATGATGAGTGAATATTTACTACCTTTGAATGCTTGAGAGGATGGAGAGTGGAGTAAAGGTCTATCACACTTATTGATGGTTCTTTAAATTGAAGTGCTTGTTGATTTTGGCTAAATATGCGAAGAATTGCTTGTTCATGGAGTATTTGAGTTTTAAGTTCTTAGATTGTGTTTATTGGAATGATCGTTGATATCTTTGACTATTATTTAGGAAAATTGTTGTTTTCATTGTTTGTTCTTCTATAGTTTAGTGCTCTTTATTATGCTTGAGGACTGGCATAGTTTACATGTGGAGTAATTGTTGTGTTTAATTTTTATTTCTTTTAATTGCCTTCATATCTTGATTTTGGTTACAAATCCTTATGTTTTGATCCAAATGTGAGATTAATTGAGAGAAAATGGTGTGAATATTACAGGAATGTTAATTGGGTTATTTTGTGAATTTTGCATTAAAACAACAAAGTTATGTAATTTTTGCAATAAATGTTATGCACGGGATGCAAGGTGGTGGTTTTATGTCACCACCGTGCTGTTTAATGCATGGGGGTGACAAGGGAGTCATACCCGTGACTCCCCATACACGGGTGTGCATAGGGATTTCATACCCATGACTCCCCATACACGGGTGTGACCCATGCATGCCCGTGAGAAGTTTTAACCTTAATCTGGCTTTAATACATGGTAGCTCATAACGTTAATGCACACAACCCTAAACCTAAAGAGAGTCTAATAAAAAGGAAGAGAGGGTGGTAGTTGAGGAGATCATCTTTATTCATTGTTTCATTCATTCACTCACACAGAGATATAGAGGGGAGGTGTAATGAGCTACAGAAAAAGAAGAAAAACAGAGACGAGAAATAGAGATAGCTTGAGAAGGAGAAGAAGAAAGCAACAACAGAGAGGACAAAAGCGAGAGCTAGAGTTGAACTTGAGCAAACATTCAGTTAGAGGAGAGCAACTTAAGCAGAATGCTAGAGCCAAAGTTGAAAGTTGATAGTGCAGAAGACCTCCAATATCTCATTATTCAACTTTCTATTTGCTTATCTCATTCCTCTTTGAGTTTACTATTATATTGGTATTAACCAATTCATACCCTTGTTATCTTAAGGATTATTGCTTTTTTATCTTTTCATAGTTCATTTAAGTAGTTACTGGGTTGTTATTTTCAAACTTCTGTCGACAGTAATATGGGACTGAAGTATTTAAGTATGACAAACTGTGTGTATGATATGATGGGCTGATCTCTTTTCTTAAGAATTAATGTAGCTATTTAGTTGAATATGCATGATTGGGTTACGGATGTATTATATTATTTATTGTTGTGGTTTCTAAACAGAATGAATGTAATAAAATGGCCAAACTTTGCATCATTTTAGTGTTAAATGAAGATTCAAAAGATCAAGTTTAATATGGATCATGAAACTATAGACACTTAGGTTAGGAACTAGAAATATATTAAGTGGTAATTGGTAGTCAGGTTTTCATTATTAATTCAGATAGTAACTTGTTGAATACGAAAGTTAGACTAGTTCATTATTCTAATCGATTTAGAACCTAACTATTAATTTTAGTAAGACAACATTCCAATCATTTCCCTTAATCATACATAGGAGATTAAATTAGTGAAATTAATTCTCAAGAGATTTTTCCACTTCGATTAATATATTTGTCTTTGTTCCTAATTGATTTCGTCTACTTTTCAATTTAATTTTATAATTTTCTTTAAAAGCTTTCGCTCAACAATCAGGATAAAATGTTTAGGAATGCATTATTTTTATTTTTATTTTTAATTCAAACTTAATTTAAGTTGATCAATTTCACCTTTGTGGGAGACGACCCTAGTTTATCAGTTACAACTATCTCGTATACTTGCGAGTAGGATAACCTAGGTCTTTTAAAAACTTTTTGGGTATAACAGCAATCCTAAATAAATGTATAATACACTATAATTTTATTCCCATATTTAGTTCATTATGCTTGTTTATATAGGAGTTATTATTATGTTTGGTATGCAATTTGTTTTTAGTATACTTTTAGGTTCTAATTTCCATGGTATATTCAAAAGAGTGGAAGTTAGGCAAAGTAAAAAAAAACAAAAGAATTGAAGCTATTTTTAAAGGACATGCTTGTGTGACTTATACATAGTCAAGTAAGGGATTGTGTAAGTCTCTATAACTGTGCATACGTTAAAAGATGTTGTTTCACCTATGTCGAGGCTAGACACAATTGTGTGTTTTGTACATTATCATATGGAAGACTAAGTAAATTGTCTATGTGATTGTTGAGTTTTAAAGTGACTTTTAAAGACATGATCACTATACATGATTGTTTTAGTGACCATGTCAAATGTAAAAATCATAATTTTAAAGTATAAAAGGAAATTAAGAAGGAAAGTTAAAGGATTTCGAGTTTTTAACACATTTCTAAACCTTAGAGAAACTGGGAAGTACACATTGACATAGAGACTCTATAGAAAGCATATTTCCATTGAAGTTTTAATGGATCGTACTAGAGAAATGGGATATACAAGGGATTATCTTTTCTTTAATTCATTTTCAAAATCTTTGGCTATGTTTTCTGTTCTCATAAAGTAAATTTGTTTAGTGCCTAGCTAGGATGAACCTTGGGATAGATTTTGTGATTTGATTCTTTATTTAATGCAATTTGATTATCGATTCATTGGATTCAATTATATAGTTTGATTATTTCTTGAATTAATATTTTAAAGATATTATGTCATGTATGATTTCATACAATTGAGATTGAAAAATCCTTTTTATAAATATATCTAGTCTAATTGAAAGGATTTGCATGCAAACCTAGAGATAGGTTAACATAAATCCTCTAAATTAGGGTCCAACCTAATCGTGAAATTCATAGATCAATTAAAGTAATCTTAGGGGTTTTAACTAGAAAGAGATTTTAGTTAATTAGCTAAGAATTAGGTTTTGATAATTTTGAGAAAGATATTAATATAAGATAGGAATTTTCATAGTCCATTGATCTTTAATTAAATTGCATGATAAATGGGTTAATAGCTTAAAAAGTCTTATGAGGATTCATTACCTAAGTACTATTATTTGATTTGGTTTGTGTTCTTGGGCATTACTTGTGTTAAAATTTAACTCAATTTTATTTTAAAATTAAATCATCATCTTAATTTATCAATTATATAATAAAAAAGAGATACTATTAGTACTTTTAATCCCTGTGGGATTGACACTTGATATTCACCATCACTATGCTATAGTTTGATAAGTGCAATTGCCTTTGAGATCTATAAGGTAAGGATCTTGCGATATCAAGTTTTTGGTAGTGCTGCCAGGGACTATAATATTAGGAATACCCAATTTTTATTAATCTAATTTTTAATTTTCTTTTTTAGCACTTTTTATTTATTATTTTTAAGTTATTAAATTATTTTGTTGACTCTTGTTTTTTTCTTTTTTACTTTTGTAGGTATTGGGGTTAGTTTATGACCTAAGGAAATCCATTTGGTTGAAAAAGTCAAAAAATTAAAAGGACAACTCATAAAAATCTTCAAAGGGTCCAACTTAGCGAGGTAGAGCTAGATCAATAGATAGAGGATTTAGAACATCATATTGAGGCTGAAGGATAAAAAATTATGGCAAACCAACCAAAGATAATGTTTGATTATGCTAAGACAGACTTAAATGGGATGGAGTCCAACATTTTGAGACCGACTATTACTACTAATAATTTTGAGATTAAACCAAACACCGTTAAGATAATACAACAATATGTACATTTTGATGGTTTACAGGATGAGGAACCTAATGTGCACATAGCTAATTTTTTGGATATTTGTGAGACCTTTAAGGTCAATGGTACCACTAATGATGTGATAAGACGAAGACTATTTCCATCCTCCTTGAAGAATTGAGCAAAGCAATAGTTGAATTCTCTACCTAAGGGATCCATCACCAAATGGAATAAGATGATAGATAGATTTTTTTGAATACTTTTCACTAGCTAAGACCACCAAAATAAGGAATGAAATATGGTCCTATGCTTAGATTGATTTAAAGATCTTATTGATATATGGTTGAGATTTAAGGAGATGTTAAGGAAGTGCCCACATCTTAGTTTACATTATTGATTCAAATTTAGACCTTCCAGAATGGGCGAAATAACAAAACTAGGAAGATGATTGATACAACTAATAGGGATACTTTGGATAATGAAACACTAAAAGCAACTCAAGATCTCATTGAGGATGTGGCAGTAATCAACTATCATTGGTGTTCTTTTCAGGAAAAACCTAGCAAACTAGTCGGAGTTTATGATGATGAAGCAGTTACAATATTGGTAGGCCAGGATGAATCTTTGAGTAGAAAGGTAGATGGATTAGGATTGAATCCTTAATTATTCCAAGTAATACAGAGTGAGGTGTTTAGACTAGCCCATACAGACTAAAAATGTTAGGTCATGAAGTCTATAACAAAGCCTTGAGCATATAGAATATATGGGTAATGCTCTTATCCATATAATCCATATACTTTAGATAGGTAATTACAATCTCAGATAGAGGAATCACTCAAATTTCTTTTAAGGAAATCAAGGACAATAAAGGAACAACCCTTTATAAGGATTTCAATAATACCCATCTCATGAATGAAAGCTAAGCTTGAAAGATGTCATGATGAAATTTATTTATATTTCATAGTCGATATTTCAAACTATTGAAACTTTTCTAAGGAATCAAGAAATTTTTATCTTTAACTTGGAAAACTAGATAGGCCACCTTGCAAAATTAATTTCAGAAAGACAACAAAGGAGTTTGCCTAGTAACATTGAGATAAATCCTAACATATGATGACAGACATTCTTGGGAGCAATAAGGAATTATAAATTGAAAACAAGACCTAAAGTGGAGAATTTTGTAACAAGAGGAGTCAAGAGAAAGCTAAGTACAAAGATCACATTCCAAAAGTTGAGGAATTCTAGCCTACCATCCAATATCCTAATACATCAAAGAAAGATCATATGGATGAGCAGTTTACTAAATTTCATGGAAATTTTAAATAACTTCACAGTAACTTACCTTTTGTTAAAGCTCTTTCACAGATGCCAAAATATAGAAAGTTCTTAAAGGAGCTTCTATCTAGCAAGAGAAAGTTAGAGGCGTTGGTTGCAATGATGTTAAGTGGGAGATGCTCGGCTATTGTATAAAACTAGTTACCTATAAAGCCTAATGATCCAAGGAGTTTAACTATCCCATGTTTAATTTGTAGCTTATAATTACAAAAAGCTTTAGATAATTTTGGGGCTATTATTAATTAAATTAATTATAAATTATTCATAAAACTAGGATTAAGGGAACCAAAACTTACCAGGATGAGCATTAAACAAATAGAAAGATCAATTAAGTATCCTAAAGGTATTATTGAAGACGTATTTGTTAAAGTTGATAAATTTATTTTCCCAGCTAACATTATGATCCTAGATATGGATAAGCATGTAAAGGTGGCTTTGATTTTAGGTTAACCCTTTTTAGCCACTGCTAGAGCCATTATTGATATTAATTATAGCAAACTAGTGCTTAAAGTTAGGGAAGAAAAGGTTACCTTTAAAATATTGAATGCTATGAGATATTCCCTTGAACATGATAATGTGTGCTATTTTATTAACATCATTGATTCTATAGTTTCATATACTGTGCAAGAAGTTTTTTTATAAATACTCACCGAATCTATGTCTCGCTCAAGGTAAAAAGAAAGATGGGGTTAGCCCTATAAAGAAATATCAAGAAGCCTAACTAGATGTCAATGAACCGGTGGTGAGGAAGAAGGAGCCTAATCAACACAAGCTTGTTTTAGTATGCATGGGAAGCCTAACTAGATGTCAATGAACCGGTGGTGAGGAAGAAGGAGCCTAATCAACACAAGCTAGTTTTAGTATGCATGGGTATGTCTAGCTAAAGATATTAACAAGTGTTGTTTTGGAGGCAACCTAATATTTGGAATAATTTTTAGTTAATTTGATTGTTTTAGACTTTAGTTTTAGGATTTAATAAATTTTGGCTTGTTTTTTATTAGTTTTATGAGTATCCTTAATGATTTTTGACTTATTTTAATGTTTCTGTGTGTTTTAATTAATTTGTTTAGGTTTGAGCCAAAAATTTGAAGTTTCCAAGAAATTAGGGGTGCCCACAGTCGTAGACATGCCCTTTTTCGTTATTTTATGATAAATACAGGCTTAGTGACTTACACAATCATATGACATAGTCATGTCTATACCTGTGAGTTTTAAAATTTTTCTATATAAGCCTAGTGACTTACACAGATGTTGGCATGCCTGTGTCACATATCTTATCTAAGCATGTTATATGACATGTGCTAACCCCACACAACCATAATACTATAGAAGATCTTGTACATGGTCTATGATTTCATAAAAACCTATAACTTCCTATTATTTTCTTACCCAAATCTTCTTCTTTAGTCCTATTATTTGTATGATCTTCCCTTTATGACCTACCTTAGGAATTCCACGCTATTTATGAGAACCTAACTTTTTTATGCAATTTTTGTCAAGATTTTTAAGATTTTTGGGTGATTTTTGTGATTAGGGTTTATACTTTTCCTAAATCATTAGGTCATATGTGACTTGGTTGCTGAGGAGTATGGGGTTCTTTAGTATATTACTACTGATGAGGTTATTCAGCACTATGCCTCCTTGAGCTTTAATATTATAAAAAACATACATATGGTGACTGGGAGTTAGGGGCTAACAAATGACATCTATAGATTGGTTGGAGGTTAAAAAGAGCAAGTAATGCTAAAGTAGATAAGGATTGTCCTAATATATAGGAGTAGTAGCTGAGACTAGACTCCTTGAAGTAGCCAAAAGGAAAGGTCAAGTGCCAAGATGATTTATTAGATAGTACAATCTCACCTAAGACTCTAACGCCATTAAGACATTGGGACCAACTGAAGATTTCCTGATTGGAGAAGTACATCGGGTAGATCCTAGAAGAGTAGTGTGCTATTCATACCAGATAGTAGGAGCTAACAGTGCGTGTGGCACAGTTAGAGTCATATGAAAGATGGATGGAGGATTTGCTAGTCAATATGGTAGGATACCTAGATCCCACAATATTGCCTCCTCTAACTAGAGCTACCATGTCATTTTTAACTTCTCAGCAATCAAATACCTGAGCTACTTTTTAGGCACCACCTAAGGATACTTAAGCAATATTGACAAATTAATGGACATAGAGGCATTCTGCTAATCTATGATGATTATCAGGGTGTTTTATTTCTTTTATTCTCATTTTTATTTTATTACTTATATTTATTTTATTTATTTACTATTTTGTTTGTATTAATAGTTATTAAGAGCTTAACCCTGCTAAACTCTTATTTGAATTGTTATTTCCTTTTTATTATATTGTTATTTATTTATTTTTATTTTTCTTTTTTACCTTTTTGTTCCCTTTTGTTTTTCTTTTATAAGGATAATTTTACTTAATTTGGGGTGGAAATTGTGATCAATTAAAATTTTTGTAAATTATTATTCAGGGAAGTACCACATCAATATTACTTTATCACTTTCTTTCTCTTTGGTCTTATATTTTTCTATGCTTTTATTTCATACATTAGGGACAATGTACATATCTGATTAGAGGGAAGCAGTATAATGAAAATTTTGAAGAAAATTTTGAATTTTTAGGTCAATTGTCAAGCTTATTGTAATCGTCGTTATTTATTCTTATTACCTAAAATCTTGATATAGTTGAAATCTATCTAAAACATTTTAGGTTATTATTGTTTATTGAGTTGAATTAGTATGAAAAAGGATGAAAACTATAATAGATGTGCTTTTATAAGTTATATTTTTAGTAGTCATTGAGATAGTTGATATAAATGAAAATTCCATATCATTGACACAAATTAAGCCTCAATGTGAGCTTTTGAGCTTAAGAGCAATATATCATTATATTATACTCTATTATTCTTTGTTGGTGTCTTATCATGCATAGTTAAATGATTCTAGAACTTGCTTTTATTATTTATATTAAGATCAAATTATTAAACTAAAGGCATTATTGAACTAAAGGCATTAAATAATAAAGGTGCTTAGATTTAACTAGTTGTTTTAGTCTATTTTTTAATTACTATTTACCTTGTTTTATGTCCTAGGAATAACCAATTTTGAGAGTTAGTCTTTTCTTTGACTGATTATAGTCAAATTCCTATTTTTGTTGAAGAATTTTCATCAATTTTTGAACCTTAAAAGATTTACATTTACTTGATCACTTAAAACTTGGATTATATTGAGGAATTTTAAAGAGAAGGTCTATTATGCTTATGATTATTAGTGTGTATTAATTGTTAAATTCATTCATATCAATTGAATTGTTATCACAACTTTATATTCTCTCAAAAGTTTCTTAAACTTTAAGTAACAAATCAATTAAAAAAGAAAAAAGAAGAGAAAGCTTTGAGAGAAAGGAGACTTATTGTTGTGCCAATTGAAATCTTTGGTTGAAGGACCTATGCTATAAAGAACCAAGTTTTGAGTAATCCTTTTTAAGTAAATTTCCTTTGCAATGTTACATTTATGATTTTCCTTTCAATACCTTTACTTAAACCTCATTAAAATCTATTTAAAAGACCTTTTGAATTTTTCTTCTATTATACGCAATGATTTTATTGCAAGTTTATGGTTAAGAATTCTTTTGTGTATGGATTTCAAAGCTTTATTATATTTTCCACCCTAAACATTTTAAGTGAATTGAGTGAATCCTTTGTAAGGGTTTGAAAATTTTCATTCTTATTTTAGAAAGATTGTTAAATTGATTGCTATTGGGATTGGTTTATAGAATTGTTTTAGGATTTCTAAAGTCTAATTATATGTTGATTTGATTAATAAGATATGATAATTTAGGTTGTAGTTAGACAGGTTGAAATTGAATAGGAATGGATGTTTTAAGTTTAATGATTTGGATTATGATTTGCTTGAGGACAAGCAAATGCTTAAGTTTGATAAATGAATTAGCTGTATTTTTAATCCTATATTTAGTGCATTTCATTTGTTTACTTAAACGTTTTTATTGTTTTTAATACTTAATTTTTTGCTAGTATATTTTTATATCTTAATTGATTTAGTAGATTAAAAGTAATAGAAGTTGAGCATAATTGAGGAAGAAAACAAAACAATTGAAGCTATTTTTGAAGGACATACGCATGTTAGTGAAGGACATACTCATTTGTGTCTTAGACACAATCATGTGAAGGACCATATAAGTCCCTGTAATTATGTACAGGTTGAAAGAAACTATTTCACCTATGTTGAGGTTAGATATGCCTGTGTAGTCTTATACATGGTTATATGGAAGACCATGTAAGTTCTTAAAACCATGTCTTTGCGTGGGTATGAGTTTTAAAGTGATTTTGAGAGACAACAGTCACTATACGTAGCTGTATAGCTGATTGGGTCAAGTGCAGAAACCTTAACTTCGAAGTTTAAATGGAAATTAATAAGGGAAATCAAAGGAGATCAAGTTTTAAACATATTTTTAAACTTTAAAGTGATAAGAAGCAAAGATTAACTAAGAGATCTAATAGAGAACATAATTCCATAGAGGTTTCAATGGATTGTATTAGAGAAAAGGAGAGATGTAATGGATTCTTCTTTTTTAATTGTTATTCTGAATCTTTACCTATGTTTTTTCTTATGAACTAAATTTATTTAGTGCCTAGGTGGGATAAACCTTAAGATGGATTTAGTATTTTGATTCTTTTCTAATGAAATTTGTTTATTGATTTATTGGATCCAATTACATGGTTTGATTATTTCTTGAATTAATATTTTAAGTTATAATTTCATGTATGATTTTTTAAAATGAAAATTGAATTAAAGCACAAAGGCAACTACAACGTACAAAAGATATACATTGGAGATTAGCAAGGAGATAACTTACACTGTATCACCAATGACTCAAACATCTAAATTCATTCACCTTTATCTAATTTAGCTTACATTATCAACATAATAAAGTTTAGTGCATGTTCCATTTGATTCCATAGAAGAGGAGTTGTTAAACTTATCTTTGAATGAACTGATGATTTCTTAGACTATCCATGAGCTCATTAGTGAAACTTTCTCTACATTGGCTAAGGTTAGAGAAGATATGCCTATTCCTCTTATCCCAAAATAATGTAACAAGACATGAAAAGGATAGGTAGTAAATCCATCTATATAATTAACCGTTGTACTTCATTATCAAATTCCATTATAAGTAGTAAATCCATCTATATAATTAATCGTTGTGCTTTATTATCAAATTCCATTATATTATTTCATGCCAGTTTATGGGTGAGTCTCCTATATTATACTTTCTCAAAATTTCTTCCCGTGCAACTTAAGTTAACTTGTGTTGAGAAAGGAGATGGCCTAGTGTTTTTTCTATAGCTTTGCATAGAAAACATTAATTTGGGATTGCCATTTATTTGTATGTTCTTTTAATTGTAGGATTTCTTCCTTTTATTGCAAGCCATAATATGAAGGATGAATAGGGGAATAAATGTTTGCACCACACTATTTTGGAATAAGGAATATAAACTATAAAGCCCCTAAAAACTTTCCCGAATGAGGAGTTAGTAAATTCATAAGAGTTGAGCTTTTCTAGATCTTCTAATCCTTGTCATTGATTTTTGAAGAGATGAATAAGAAAGTGGTAATATTTGATGATGGTAGTGCATTCATTATCAATTCTTTGTATGCAATTTTCATATTAGAATTCTTATTTTCTTATTTTAGGAGGGAGTAAGTAGTCAATATTCGAAAGTGGTGCAAATGATGACCAATTTTTAGCCCGAAAGAAAGATCCATTGTCATTACCAATCACATTATAAAATTCCATCCTTACTCTACTTCTAATTCTAACTATGAATCTCATTATTAAAGAGGCAAAACTTTGAAGATTAAAGTTTTGAAAACTATTTCCTTTGATGTAATATTCTTGAACCCAATTTGTCCATATTGACTACGTGTCCCTATGATTCTCCAAATTCTTTTGGTAAGTAGAATCATATTTGTAATTATAAGAGGAAGCACATTTAAACCTCCCTTATCTTTAGTTAAACATAGCTTAGACCACTTAGTCTTAGCTTTTGATTCATTTTCTTTATAAATAGACCATAAAAATCTCCTAAGTATTTTTTCTATATCCTTAATAACTACTTAAAGAAAGGTCATATGAGATGCCTAATACACATTGATGGAGCTAAGCATTAAGGAGATGAGTTGAGCTCTTCCTGCAAGGGATAGTGTCTTAATGCTCTAACTTGATATCCTTTATGGAATTTTATCAATTAAGGGTTTGAAATACTATGAGTACATTTTGTTGACAACAAAAGGAAGCTAAGATAGTTGATTAGAAGTTGAAGGATATTTAAGTTAGTAATGGAAGCTAGCTATTGAGCTTAATGTGAGGAACTAGCTAAAAAACATATACCACTCTTTGCTTTGTTTGCTTTAAGATAAGATAACTTACAAAATATATTCAAGGCAGCTATGAATAACGTTGCAACTTTCCATCTAATATTGAAAATAACATTAGGTCATCCACAAATTTCAAGCTAAGGATTCATAGTTTCCTACAATTTGTTTGAAACTTGAACTAGTTATTTCTTTCCATAATCTTTTTAGGGAGTCTATTTCAAACTTCTATGACTTATGAAATCGGTAGGGGAGATAGGATCCCCCTGCTTAAACCATTTTGAGCTCTCAATCATTCTTGTGGGTTCTATATTGATTAATATGTTGAAAAATGCAGTTGATAGGCATTATTCAATCTATGCTATGTAAGTGTTATGGAATTCAAAAGCTTTTATTTTGTCTAAGATAAATGTCCAATCCATAATGTTATAGGCTTTTCTAAAGTCAATCTTAAGGGTGAAATTCTTGCTACCAATTTCTTTAAATAATTCCTAAGAAGCTCCTGTATTAGGATGATATTATCTCTTATTCTTTTACGTATAATGTAAGCTCCCATTGAATGGTCAATATGGATTTGAAGGATCTCTTTTAATTTGACTTCCAGTATTTTGGATATCAATTTATACACCAAGTTAGTTGGATGAAAAGTCGTTGAAGGATTTTCGCTCTTTTCCTTTAGGAATAAGGGTGATAAATGTTCTATTGATTTCCTTTAGCATAGTTCCTTCCTTAAAAAATTCCGAGATAGCATCCACATCTATATCTATAGTAAATGTCGAAGTATTAATGAAGAAATTTATGTTAAATCCATCTGGGCCTAGTGCCTTAAGAGGATTTAAGGACTTCAATACATTCTTGATCTTTTACACCATAAATGGATTGGAAAAGTTCTCTTTTTTTGTTTTACAAAGATATCTTGTCTTCAATGATCTCATTCAGTAAAGAAATTGAATACTAAGCATTAGAGGACGACCCCAAAAAGTTTGAGAAGTGTTCAGATGCTTCATTTAATATTTGGCTTTGAATGGTTAAAAATATGTTGCCCTTTAGTTATGAAATAATTTTGTTTGTAGCTTTCCTATTTATAACATATCTATGGAAAAAAGTATAGTTTCTATCCTAATCTTTCATCCAACAAAGTCTTGATCTTTGCTTCATTAGGGAAAAGTAAAAAATGAGAGCTTTAAAGAAGTTGTGAAAAACTTGTTTCATGAGGTCTTAGAGGGTTAGGTAAGTAAGATTGTTTATAACTCAGACTAAATCTTGTTGAGTGAATTCTTAGTAGTATTAAGAAAATGATGCATGCTGCCTAAATTTATGTATACAATAATTTGATCTCTTCTTTGATAATCCTTAACTTCTTTGCATAAATTTATTGCTTGGTTCTTATAATATTGGAGTTAATTCTTTCCAGATGACCTCATCAAAACCTATCAAATAAAGTAAGAAATTGTTGAATCTAAAGGAGATTTTGAGTTTAGAACTTACAAGACCATCATGAACAATGATCAGGGAATGATTTGAAAGGCTTTAATTAATGAACAAGGTCTAACATGTAAGAAAGGCCTAGAAACACTATGTTTGCAAGCCTGCAATCTAATTTCATCCTTATAAATTGGTCTCCCTTCTAATTATTAATCCATGTAAAAAAATTACCACCATAAGATAATTATGTTATTTAGGCATTGTCTCAAGTATGCACATAAGTTTATGAAGGATCTATATATAACACCCCCTATGTGGAACCCGCAACCACCCACATACATGGCAACCAAATTCCTTTACAAACAGTCATGACATACATTGCTATTCATTTATAGGGACTATCATCACACATTTTTCTATTAAATGCTTACATATATACATATTACAAATTTCATATCATTTAACATTACCTTAAAACTAGTATTACATCTTTATATTTACATGTTAATCCAAAAGGAAAACAAACAATTTCCTTTATTACATATAAAACTAGTCTTGAATTAAAAGAGACATCCAGTACCTGCAAATGTTACCTGTATCTCACTCCTATGACTTGGACCTACACAAATTAACACCCATGTTAAGCTTGAAAGCTTAGTGGGGAAAGCACATAGTTTGGATGACCACACATTTAGAAATATCACAACTCGCATACCATAAATTCACGTTCATAAACCAAACATTGATATTCAACACTCATATAAACAATGATGGCATACTTAAACAAAGTACATAATGTAAATATGCTTTAACATATTATCCATACATTGAAATGAACATTTATAATTCAAAACTGATATCCAACACTCACTGATACAAATTATCAATACAAATGTAAATGCTCATCAATACCAATTATTTATGCTGTCATGCTGTATTTCTTATTTATAAACATTTACTTTACTTTCTATGTTAGGCATGCATATTTTTGTGGCTGTAGATAATGGGAGCTATGGATATCCAAAGATATCAAAATCTAGATACTCAAAAGTATTAAATTGTGGATACTCAAAGGCATCAAACTATGGATACCTGAAGGTATTAAACTATGGATACCTGAAGGCATCAAACTGTAGAGACATTATAGTCTCGAAATGAAGACACCATTGGTGTCAAACTGTAGTAGCTACGTTGTATCCCTATAGGTATGCCTGTATATCTGTTAGGTTCCAATCATGCATCTTATACATAATATATTTCAAATATACACAATAGAAATAAAATGGAACCTTAAAAACTAGATCTACTCATGTATATATATATATAAAAACAAAAACATGAAATGTAAGATGTTTACATACCTTTTTGATGATCTCATATGTTCTTCAATCTTCTCCATATTAGGTTATGGTAAACCACAATGATCAACGCTGACCGTCTCTAATGAAAGTCACACGAACATAAAAGGATGAAACCTTAATAAGAGATGAGTAGAATTCTTTCTTTGTGCTAGCAAAGCTAAGAACTCTTGAGAGAGTTAGAGAGAAAAAGTGTGCGTGTAAGAAAAAGAACCTTTCCTTTTTTCATTTGTCTTACATAAGATATATGAAAATCATCTCAATTTTCTGCACCATTTGGCCTTCCATAACTCTCGTAAGTACTGGAAAGTTATGGGAAGTTAATGATCATGAATAACATGTATTAATGGAAGTTATGGGAAGTTAATCACCATGAATAACATGAATTAATGGAAGCCAACAACACTTATTTCTAATCCATTCTATGCAACGTTTTCTACCATGATTACATTACGATAGAATCTCAAAAATCTTTCTCATATCTTGAATCACCATTCAAGATTATTTTACTCATACTTTGAATTTCTTATGTGTTTGACCCATTAGGATCCCAATTATGTTGGCCACTTGAATTAACACTTAATTCAAGTAAGTCAAAAGCAGTATATAGTAACACGTCATGATCCCCAATTGACTGAAAAGTCAATTGTTTGACTACAAACCCTTCTATATGCTATGTTGCCTTAAAATTTGTCCTTTCACCATCTATATCCCACTTGGTTCAGAGTATGGTCAAAGTGTCAACTCCCACTAAACTAGCTACAACACATCTAGTCCAAGTGTTATTAGATCTTGTCCTGAGGACCTCATTACTCTATGTATCATTGAAGACTCTCTTCATGAAACATATCTGCTTTGGCCAGAGACTCCTGAGTAATGACCCTGATAAGAGGCTATAGGTATCATCTCCTTCTATTAGGAGTGGTGAATCCTTTATTGGCTACTCAATTACCTCCAAATACCTCAAGCTGTACCTAATCACCACCCTATGAGTAACCCCTGAAAGGCACCGATGAATGGAGTCAAAGAATAGGATCAGTATTTGAGATATTCTTGAGCACCTCAAGTCAAAGGATACTTGCACCATTGCTATTATGAGACACTGGAATAGAATATCCATATGATTGTCTCATAGTAGGTCAATCCAATGTACTTACTACTCTTAGTAAGCATCCACATTTTAACACTAAACAACTCATGTTTATAGCTTATGAGATCTATTGCTTAATCTAATTAAGGAGTATAACATTAATCTTATAACTAAGGAAAGTTTAGATACTAACATAATTACACATGATAGGGATCTCATTATCATGATCTCATATTGATTTCCTCTATACTATATTTTCTATCAAGGACTTCATTAAATCAATTTAAGATTAACATCAAATCCATAAAAGTATGAATATCGAAATAATGAAAAATTACTTTATTAATCATAAAATGATTTATACAATATGTGTTAAAGGTGATTGCCTTTAGAGCACTTCTCTAACAACCTCCCACTTGCACTAAAGTCATTCGTCTTGATATCTAATACCATAGGTCTGTACATGTGACACAAAAATCTTTTGGGAAATAGGCTTAGTCAATGAATCAACAATATTCTGATCAATGGGAACTCTCTCTATCTTGACATCATTTATACCAATGATCTCTTTAATCAAATGGTAGCACCTGAGTACATATTTGGACTTTTGATGAGACTTTGGTTCCTTCACCTACTCTATAGCCCCATTGTTGTCACGATACAACAACACTTGGTCAACGATGCTCAGAACCACATCAAGTTCCATAATGAACTTCTTGATCTAAACCGCTTCCTTTACTACTTTTAAAGCTACAATGTGTTCCACCTCTGTCGTCGAATAAGTAGTCATCTCTTATTTGGAACTTTTCCAACTAACTGCACCACCATTCAGTGTGAATACATATCTAGCTTGGGATTTAGAGTCATTCCTATCGGATTGGTACCTGGCATCAGTATACCTGCTTACCACAAGATTTCCTTCTCTATATACCAAGAATACATCTTTAGTTCTTCTCAACTACTTAAGGATATTCTTGAAGCCACCTAAGGAGCCTCACCAGGGTTTGACCGATATCTGCTTGTAACACTTAGAGCATATGATACACTGGGTCTATTGCATAACATAGCGTATATGATTGATCCTATAGCCAAAGCATAAGGAATCAAACTCAGTGAGTCCTCTCATCTTGTGTCTTTGGACATATAGATTTAGAGAGTGTAATCCCATGTACCATAGGAAGATATCCTCTCTTGACTACTCCATGCTAAACCTCTTTAACATCTTTTCTATGTATGTAGATTGAGCAAGACCAAAGCAACCTCTTATATCTATCTCTATAGATCCTTATCCCCAAAATATAAGTTGCTTCTCTAAGGTCTTTCATAGAGAAGTTCTTAGCTAACCAAATTTTTACTGATTGCAAAGTTAAGACATCTTTTCCTATTAGCAATATGCCATCTACATACAGTACAAGGAACATGATTGCACTCCTACCAACCATTTTATACACACACTGCTCTTTCAAATTTTGTGAGAAACTAAACTTTTTGATTATCTCATCAAATCGGATATTCTAACCCCTGGATGCTTGCTTTAATCCATAAATGGATTTCTGAAGCTTGCATACCTTTTCTCCATTCACGGATATGAAACCATCAAGTTGTGTTATATACACATCCTCGGTTAGGTTTCCATTAAAGAAAGTCATCTTCATATCCATTTGCCATATCTAATAATCATAATGAGAGGCAATGGCTAGGAGTATCCTAATGGATTTAAGCATAGCTACTGGGTTTCATCATAGTCAACACCTTGCCCTTGATGATAACCTTTAGCTACAAGCCTAGCTTTATGGGTAATTACATTACTCTCCATGTTAGTTTTCTTCTTAAAAACCTATTTGCACTCTATAAGTTTTATCCGTTTGGGTGGGTCAACCAAATTCCATACTTGGTCTTCATATATGGAATCCATTTTAGATTTCATAGCTTGAAGCCATTTTTCAGATTCTGAACTCTTTAGAACCTTTCTATAGGTAGTA
Organism: Erythroxylum flavicans; assembly: GCA_027576715.1. NCBI lineage: Eukaryota > Viridiplantae > Streptophyta > Magnoliopsida > Malpighiales > Erythroxylaceae > Erythroxylum > Erythroxylum flavicans. The sequence goes on from JANZXP010128215.1 coordinate 22,239, forward strand.
GGCTCATCATCTTCCATAAGCAATACATCTTTAAGTTCACTTATAAGAAATCCGTATCTCTCGAGAACATGACGTGTCCTACTTGACCTACAAATTTCTTGTGTGTCAAAAGGTTGAACTATTGTTTCATTTTCATGAACAATAGTCTTAGGTCTAGATAGTTGATCTGCATCTGTTTGAGCATCTTGAACTTCCATAAGTTCAATCTTGCTCCCACTGTCTTCTCTTATAAGAAACTCTTTCTATAAGAAGATAGCATGTTTTGAAACAAACACCTTCTGTTTTAAAACATGGTAGAGCTGATGTCCTATAGTTTGCTTAAGATATCCTACAAATAAACACTTGTCAGATTTAGCTTCAAGCTTATCTGACTGAATCCCCTTCACATAAATAGGACAACCCCAAACTTTCATATAAGAAAGATATGGTTTATTGTTAGTCCATATCACATCTGGAGTAACATCAATTGACTTGGACGGGACTCTATTTAATACATAAATGGAATTTTCGAGTGCATACCCCTAAAAGGATTTTAGTAAATTAGTTAAATCCATAATATACCTCACCATATCTAACAATGTTCGGTTTCTCCTTCACACCATTGTGTTGTGTTGTGTAAGGTGGAGTCCATTGGTACAATATTCCATTATCCTGAGATAATCCAAAAACTCTTGTCTTAAGTATTCACCACCTCAATCTGATCGAAGTGATTTAATACTTCTCCTAAGTTGTTTCTCAACTTCTCTTTTGAATTCTTTAAACCTTTCAAAGGCTTTAGACTTGTATCTCATAAGATACATATACCTACATCGAGAATGATCATCGATAAAGGTAATGAAGTATATAAAACCACCTTTGGCATATATAGACATCGAACCATATACATCAGTATGTATTAGGTCTAAAAGTTTACTAGTTTGTTCACCCTTTCCCTTAAAGGGTAACTTAGTTATCTTGCCTAACAAGTAAGATTCACATGTGTCATATGATTCATAATCAAATGACCGCAAACTACCACACTTGTATAGTTTAGACATGCATTTCTCACTTATATGGCTAAGGCGACAATGCCATAAGTAAGACAATTTCACATTATCTTGTTTTATTTTTTTGTTATTATTGATATTTAGAACTGGATTAGACATATCCAATATGTATATACCATTGCACAATGTACCCAAAGTTTATAACTTTCGATTCAAATAAATTGAACAACAATTGTTATTGAAATTTAAATGGAATATAACTTTATTGAGACTAAAAACAGATATTACATTTTTAGTCAAAGCATGTTCAAAAAAAAATTGTCCAATTTTAGTATAAGCCTACTAGGGAGTGTCAATATATATGTGCCTATAACTAATACAGTAACTCTTGCTCTATTGCCCACTTGTAGGTCTGACTCTCCCTTGTTGAGTTGTCTACTGTTCTTGAGGCCCTTCATGTTAGTATAAATGTGTGAGCTACAAACGGTATCTAATACCCATATGTTGTTATCAGAAATAGTATGAATATCAATAACATAAATACCTGAAGTAGATGGGGCGTCAAATGCCTTCATTTACTTCAAGGATTCCAGATAGGCCTTAGAGTTTCTTTTCCGGTGGCCATCCTTGCCACAGTGGAAGCAAGTTCCCTTCGAGGCAGTCTTTTTTGTTTTCTTGACAACTCCCTTAGGCCCTGCGGACTTCTTCTTATTTTGGTTTTTTTTCTTCGAACCAGAAGAGTCCACCAACATCATAATTTTGTCCTTACGCACAGATGGCTCATCTGCCTTAACCATGTTAACCAACTAGAGAATTGTGTTGGATATATTATTCATTCGATAATTAAGCACAAATTGTGAGTAACTATCAGTTAAACATGTCAAAATTAAGTCAATACTTAATTCATGATCGAAAAGAAAAGCCAAGGAGGCCAACCGCTTGATGTAGCCATTCATCTTTAGTGCGTACTGCATCAGAGATGTCCCCTTAACCATCTTAGAGTAGAAGAGCAATCGCAGAGTCTCGAACCTTTCAAACCTTGCTTGCTCATCAAAGAGCTCCCTAAGATGATAGACTATGGTATCAGCATCCATAACCTCGTGTTGCATTTATAACTTCGATGATATAATGGATAGCATAATACAACTAGCCATCTCGCTATCATCGAGATGCTTCCTATATGCCTCCGATCATCATCAGAAGCATCAACAGCAGGGAGATCAGGAAGTGGTTCTTCCAAGACATAACCAAGCTCTTTAGACTTGAGAACTATTCTCAAGTTCCTGAGCTAGTCAAGGAAGTTTGGTCCAGTTAACTTTGTTAGCTTCCATCAGTGATCTTAGATTCACACTAGTATTTATGGTGTTGACTTGGGTAATAGCAACCTATCGTTAAATAGAGAAAAAATAGAATGTACTTAAATGCATATCTATAAGGACTTTAATAACATTCATTATAGATCCCACAATTTTAATAAATTCATAACCCTCAATATAAATCTAAGAGAACTCATTGAGAAATTCTCCTATTGGATCGATATCCAATATCCCTAAGAATGACCTTGGGTTTGTCAAACAAGCCATCTTAGTTCAATCGGTAGGTATCGATCATACCAATTACATCTCTAATGCAACTATCGAATCTAGTGCCATCAACTGTTGATGTGTGCACACTCATTGGGCTATCAACTCTTGACATGTGTACATCTAATGTACACTACCCAACTTAGCCTCTGTCCTTGTTGATCTTGGATTTGCCTAACAAATCAATGCTTCTAGTTAAAACCGACCCATTAATTTGAAAATCCTATTTCCATGGTTCGAACATATTTGTGTAGAGTAGGCTGGGGTTTACCTAACAACCCTAACTATAAAGGACTCTGGTTCTCGCCATATTAAAGGAAGGCGTTAGTTTTAATATTCTAAGTAAGGGGTTTGACTAAGGTCTCATCTAACTTAGATGGTCACTACCTAATCAAATTGGGCCTAAGCCCATAACTATCCATCATGTAAGCCCACACATTGTCCTAACCATGCATTCTCTAATGCATATATGTAAACACATCATTTTGTTTATGACATCTTATGGATCCTAATATGGAAATCTAATTCAACACTTGGATCTAAGCCCAATGTAAAACTTAGATTTACTATCTTCCTTTTACTAACTTGGCTAAAATTACTAATGTATGTTATTTCAATTGGAATTAATATTAATCTAATTAACATGAATTCATAATTCCAGAAATTAATTCATAATTAATTTACCTGAAAATAATTATTTGATCTTCAAAATTAAATAAGTTCAATTTTGTCATACATGCCAATTTTTCTAGTCTCACTAGAAATTTTATTACTCCACTAAAATTAGTTCAAAATTAATTCTATAATTTCTAAAAATTTACAGAACATCAAATCATCATTCCAAGCATCTTTAGGCCATTTCATGATGATCAAAATAATTTAGGAATTACTTAAAAATTATCATGATCACTGAAACACCGATAAGACACAAACAACGACAAATATGACTTCTGAAATTTTTTGGAAATCAAATTTCAAGCAAAATCATTTAGGCATGCATCAAACATCCACTTTTATCACATAAAAATATTTGAAGGTTCTGTAACCAAAATATAAACATACAAAAACATCAAACAAAATAGATCCTAAAATTTCTGGAAAATTGTCCAGATCTAGAAAATTGTTTGATAAAATTATTAAAACATTTTTAATAATTCTTCAAAAATTACAGAGGCATAAAAACATACCAAATATATTCACATAATGTTTCCAAAATCAAATTCCATGAAAATCATGTGTAACCTCATCAGTTTACCCAATAGACATCATATGCCCAGCAGAAAGACAGATTTCATGCTTGTTCTTGTAAAGTCGAAATTAAATATTTTATTCACATTAAAAATATTTTCAATGACACTGAATCATTCACGTACATCTTATGAACCGATTAGTGAAAGTAAATCCTGGAAATCAATTTTCTATAATTAATTTCGAGCAAAACATTACAAGACCCTAAGTTGTCACAACCATGAAAACAATTTTCACATGTCATGTATTCTACATCTAACAAGGCACAAGATGGCTCTAATACCACTGTTAGGTTCTAATTATGCATCTCTTACATAATATATATCAAATAAAGTGGAAATAAAATGGAACCTCAAAAACCAGATCTACTCATGCATATAGTTATAGAAAAATAAAAACATGAAATGTAAGATGTTTACATACCTTTCTGACGATCTCCTTCGTTCTTTAATATTCTCCGCATTGGGTTATCGTAACCACAACGATCAACGCAGGCCATCTCTAATGAAAGTCCACACAAAGATAGAAGGATTAAACCTTACTAGGAGATGGTTAGAATTCTTTCTTTTTGCTAGTAAAGACAAGAACTCTTGAGAGAGTTAGAAAGAAAAAGTGTGTGTGTAAGAAAAAGAACCTTTCTTTTTGTCTTTTGTGTCTTATATAAGATGCATGAAAATCATCTTAATTTTCTGCACCATTTGGACTTCCATAACCCCCATCACTAATGGAAAGTTATGGGAAGTTAATAGTCACAAGTAACATTTATTAATGGAAGTTATGGTAAGTTAATGACTATGAATAGCATGCATTAATGGAAGCCAACAACATTTGTTTCTAATCCATCCCATGCAACATTTTCTATCACGATCACATTGCAATACAATCCCAAAACACTCTATCATATCATGAATAACTATTTAAGACTATTTTACTCATCCTTTGGATCTCCTATATGTGTAAACCATTAGGTTCCTGTATGTTGGCTACTTGAATTAACACTTAATTCAAGTAAGTTAAGAGCGGCATATAACAGCACGTCATGACCTCCAATTGAGCAAAAAGTCAGTGGTTTAACTACGAACCCTTCCTTATGCAATGTTGCCATGCAATTTGTCCTTTCACCATTTAGACCCCACTTGGTTCAAAGTATGGTTAAAGTGTCAACTCCTACTAGACTGACTACGTCACATCTAGTCCAAGTGTTATTAGATCTTGTTCTGAGGATCTCATTACTTTACATATCATTGAGGACTCTCTTCATGCACATATCTACTCTAGCTAGAGACTCCAAAGTAATGACCCTGACAAGAGGCTGTGGGTATCATCTCCTTCTATCATAAGTGGTGAATCCTTTATTGGCTACTAAATTACCTCCGAATACCTCAAGCTATACCCAATAACCACCTTATGAGTAACCCCAGAAAGGCACCAATGAATGGAGTCAAAGCATAAGATCAATATCTGATATATCCTTAAGTACCTTAAGTCAAAGGATACTTGCACCATTGCTATGATGAGAAACTAGAATAGAATATCCATATGATTGTCTTATAGTAGGTCAATCAAATGTACTTACTATTAGTAAGCATCCATATGTTAACTCGAAACAACTCATGTCTACAACTTATGATATCTACTACTTGATCTAATCAAGGAGTATAACATGCGCTAGTTTATCCGGATTAATGATATCCCATCTCATTAATCCTATGACTAAGGAAAGTTTAGATACTAATATAATTACATATGATAGGAATCTCAAAAGGACTTCATTAAATCAATTTAAGATTAACATCAAATCCATAAACGGATGAAGATCGAAATACTAAAAAATGTCTTTATTAATCATAAAATGATTTGTACAATAAGTGCTAATGGTGATTGCCTTTAGAGCGTTTCTCTAACACTGTCTACCACCAATACAATAGAATAGGCACTGTAACATTTCTTTTAACCATTTGACAATTTCACAATTCATATATTGACAAGTCATTTCAAGTCATAAAATCTGTATCTATGTTCATATATGCAAGAAATAACCTACCACCATTAGAAGGGTGTCAAAATCATACTTGTATAATCATACTATACACATAGGAGCAATAAATATTAGTACAAATCATTTATGTACATGTAAGTTTTCTTTGGAATGCACTATGCTCAATTTTAAATTGTAATGTTCAATTACCCAATTCACATATGATAAGTCCTATTTCATTTATTTCTAGGTATTTAAAAAGTTTCATACACATTAAAAAAAGATTCAAATAAGATTTGGTAAAAATAAAAAATGAAAATACACTTGAAATAGTGCAATTTGGGCTAAGCCCACGGTGGTCTAAAAATAGGCAAAGAATCAGTCGTGAAGCAAATCATATGAAATACTCCAGTTGTTCCTTAATTTGCATATAGAAAACGTTCGAATTAGGCTTTGAGGTCTTCTATATATTTGTTCCCCTATGCCTCTAGTTTCCATAGAACTAACAATTAGACCATTTTAATTTTCCAATAATGAGATATAGACCAAATATCATAAGCTGCTCCAAAATAGGGCCAACATCAGGTTACCATTTTCTATCTCAATTTCCAATATCATAAAGCCAGAATTAAGTCAAAGTGTCTACTAGATATTTTTATTTCTATGTCTTAGTTTTGATATGAAAATGAAATCACCTAATTTAAAGGCATGTAGGCTAAGTTATGACTCAAACAATGCAATTGGTTTAAATGAACCTAAGACATAATTCCACTACAAGATATTCTCTTGTCATATACAACCACTTCCATGGAAAAATAACACCAAAGTAACACCGAAAATCATCTCAGAAACCATTACATATCCAAATGAATCTTTATATCCATTCAAACATATACACAAAGATAAATTAGACTAAATGTAGTCCCAAACCTTAAAACTGACAAAGTAGTCCTAATGCCTTTTCTTCTCTTCCTCTTTGGCTTTGCTTGAATCACCAACTAGAAATACCATAAATGCAAATCCCAAATCCCAATTTCATCCTTATAATTCCCACTCTTTATAGGAAAAGCAAGAAAGATGACGATGAGAAAACAAACCATAAACTTTTACATTGATTTTTACCTAGGATTAGCTTGATTCCTTATGTAAAATGGTATGATTAAGGAAATGGAATGGAGAGGAGATGAGAAGAGAAAATTCTTACCTACATACATGTCCCTCTCCCTCTCTTCTACGCTCCATATGAATTTTCTAGTCTTAGACAAATGTTTCAATCCCATTGGGCCATATGTTACAATCCTATTAGATCATGTGTTACAATTCTATTAGACCATATATTACAATACTATTGGATCATATGTTACAATGCTATTGGACCATGTGTTCCAATTCTATTGGGCCGTCTTTTATAATTCTATTGGAAACACATGCTTTAATATTATTGTTCAAACTTTAGAAAAAATTGCATATTGGTCCTTTTTCTTCCTTTAATTCCCCTATTGGCCTATAATCTTATCAATTAATTTCATTCCCTTATGTCTTAATTTTCTAATGGCATGAATTTCATGCAATTTGGTTAATTATATCGAGAGTTATACTTAAAAAATTATAGGTTGTTCAAAAAGAAGGACAACAGTCAGAACTCAACTTCAAAACAGAATTAAAAAATTTTAGAAGCATAATTAAATTTTGGTTACTTCATCAAAATGTTAAACCATGTATCTAGTTTAATATAAAATTGGAATTATCTAATTTTGAGGTCTACAGGACAAGATATGGTCAAATTACATAATTCTATTCAGTAAAACCTATCCATCTAATGAGGTGCACATCCCAAATCAACTAACTTCGGTCTTATCATGCAAAAGCAACATAAAAATATATCCAATTTAACAAAAAGCATCCCATTTGCTTTTGGAATACTTCTTCTACCAATTACCCTCACATCATGCTTATAAATCTAAGCAAACATATCAAAAATTCCTATACATATTTCAGGTCTAAATATGTATGTCCATGCCCAAATGAACAAATTTCCCATTTACCCATGTCTTTTACATTAAGTACTATTATGTCTCTTACTATACTTAGATGCACTTAATTCATTATGTTCACTTCTTAATACACCTTAGACATGCTATAATACTTCTAGGGTATATGTTGGAGCCTTACACTACATCCTTTTGCTTCCTTAGGCTGAATAATTAAGATAAAATCCCCAAATATTAACTATGATATTTTGATGTTCAGGGGCAATTCTCTGAGCTTCACCTATAAAGAGGTCCTTTAAATTATTGCATTATGAGAATATATGAAAGAGATGTCCACTTTTGATACGAAAACCCCAAGAAATTTGAGTTCTTGAAACCCCCTAATTCTATTAGTTTATTACCCCAACTTTCTATCCTAAGAACATTCTAGATCAAACCCCAATTTCATAAATTAAGACCCAATCCCAAAGAAATCAGAACTAATTCACGTTGTAAGTACTTACTTATCGTTGCAAATTAATTTCTTAAAGTAACCAAGAAGACAATCATATCTCTCTTGAAGAAATCCAAATTCTGCAAATTTCATTAATCAAATGATGCAAAAGTTGTATTACAACCCTCATCTCATTCTATTCATATTGTATAAAATAAGATGACCTAAACTTTTAAAGCAAACAATGGGCTTAATATAAACAACCTTTAAAACAAGTTCAGAACATAAACTAAATAAAACCAAATAATGGGCTTAATACAAACAGCCCATAAAATAAGTTCAAAACTTAAACTAAATAAAAGCAACTAAATTATGAGCCCAATTAATATAATCAACCCTTTTATAAGAGATATTAAGCATATCTTCAAAATTGGCTAAGTACTAGCCTCTTCACGCCTCCCTTGGAAAAATTACAAGCTTTGGCATGCCTTGGTGTTCCTTTATGGATGTCTTGGCCTCATCATGAATTTGAGATGTGATTAAGCCTTGAACAAATTCTTGCATAACTTGCTTAAGCTTTGAAGCTTGCTGCCTTGTAATTGGTCCACTAGATATAGAAAGCTTATTTTGTGAGTAGTGTTGTGACGTTAAACCTCCTTGCTAAGAGTGGTTATATCATTCCCTCCCTCCGTAAAAGGATTAATCCTCGAATCAGCCCCTACATTATCAAAAGGGGTTAAATCAACAACATTAAAAATAGCAGACACTTCGTACTCACTTGGCAAATTAATCCTATAGGTATTATCATTAATCCTTTTAGGCACTTGAAATGGTCCATCGTCTCTAAGATCCAACTTTGATTTCCTTTACTTAGGAAACCTCTCCTTCTTGAAATGCACCTAAACCCAATCACCAAGTTCAAATCTCATTAACTTGCGCCCTTGATTAGCCCTGTGAGCATTTGCTTCATTACGCTTTTCTATTTGCTGCCTGCACATGAATGTTCTTCACTAATTCAGCCATATGTTATCCATCCCTGCTAAATATCTCATTTAATGGAAAAGGACACAATTCCAAAGATGTTAAAGGGTTAAATCCATAAACTATATCAAATGGAGAATAACCAATAGTAAAATGAAAGCTCCTATTATATGAAAATTCTACCATAGGCAAACATTCTTCCAAAGTTTTAAGATTTTTACCCACAACAGCACGTAAAAGAGAACCTAAAGTTCTATTTACCACTTCAATTTGACCATTTGTTTTCAGTTTGACCATCTGTTTGAGGATGACATATAGTAGAAAATAATAGTTTAGTACCTAATTTTCCCCAAAGCACATGCCAAAAGTGACTTAAAAACTTTACATCACAGTCAGAAACAATGGTTTTAGGAATACCATACAAGCGCACATCTTTAAAGAACAAATCAGCAATATTTGTGGCATCATCAGTTTTACGACATACAATAAAGTGTGCCATCTTACTAAATCTATCAACAACAACAAATATGTTATCCCTATCTTTTTTGGTCCTAGGCAGTCTTAAAACAAAGTCCATATATATGTCAATCTAAGGATGCTTAGGCACATGCAAAGGGGTGTATAAACCATATGGATGGGTCTTTAATTTCGCATGTCTATATGCAACACACCTAGAATAGACTTTCTCAACAGTTTTTCTCATATTAGGCCAATAAAAATGTTCACAAAGTATGTCATATGTCTTTTGCACCCTAAAATGACCCATCAAACCCTCACAATGTGATTCATGCACAATTATGTTACACATAGAGCAATTAGGCACACAAAGCTTATTCTCCTTAAGCAAGTACCCATCATGCCTTTAAAACTTTTAAAATGTAGTATGCTAATACGCACCATAAACATTCCTAAAATCAGAATCCGAAGCATAATCTCTAATAAACTCAAATCTGCATTTTAGAACTTAAAGTATTGATTAGAGTCTTCTTGATATATTAGTTACTAAATTTTCCTTACCTTGCTTGTACTTAATCACATATGAAAAAGTTTCAATGAACTCTAGCCATCTTGCATGTCTCTTGTTCAACTTACTTTAGCCTTTCAAATGCTTAAGTGATTCAGGTCAGAATGCACTACAAACTCCTTTAGCCATAAGTAGTGTTGCCAAGTGTCCAATGCTCTCACCAAGGCATAGAGCTCCTTATCATAAGTGGAATAGTTCAGTTGTAGTCCATGAAGCTTTTCACTAAAGAAAGCAATAAAATACCTACCCTGTAGCAAAACAGTACCAATACCTATCCTAGAAGCATCATATTCAATTTCAAAAGCTTCATTAGAGTTAGGCAAACTTAGAACAGGTGCAGAACACAATTTATCTAACAGAGTATTAAATGTGAGTTCTTGTGCCTCATTCCACTTAAAGCCAACATCCTTTTTAATTATTTCAGTCAATGGTGCAGCAATGGTCCAAAACATGAAAGCTACGCACATCACTAATTGACTTAAGGAGTAAGCCAATCTTTGATAGCCTTAACCTCATCAACATGAACACCACAGGCAGAAATAACAAGGCCAAGAAACCCAACTTTATCCATAAAAAAAGAACACATTTTAAGCTTAACATACAATTTTTCACTTCTAAGTGCGTCAAGTATAGATTTAAGATGCAAAACATGCTCTTCCACGGCTTTTGCAAGCTTGATTTGATCCTCATAGACCTCCTTTAGCGATAGAGGACCTAAAACATAGGTTTGATCTCCCATTTTGAATGAGTACCTATTCTTATAGCCATCATGGATCACACGCCTATCATACTGCTAAGGCCTTCCCAACAATATGTGACCCACTTTCATTGGTACTACATCACACAAAACCTCATCTGAATATCTACCAATGGAGAATGCAACCATAACTTGCTTTTGCACCTTCACTTCCCGACATTCATTGAGCCATTGTAGCTTGTATGGGCTAGGATGTTTGATAATAGGCAGCCCTAACATCTCCACCAAAACTGTATTAGCTACATTGGTGCAACTTCCTCCATCTATAATTATACCACACATCTTACCATCTATCAAGCAACGGGTATGGAAGATGTTTTATCTTTGCTCATCCACCTTAATCTTCTCTTGCACATTAAGAGCATGCCTAACCACAAGAGCTTCAGCTTGGAGAGGTTTTTCCACCTCCACATCACTACAATCCTCTAATAGAGGCATTTCTTCATCTTCACTCTCTTGAGATTCAATTTCCCCATCATTCCTCAAAAGCATAATTTTTCTATTTGCACATTGAGAAGCTATATGACCAGATCCCAAACATTTGAAACATTTGATATGTCTATGCTTAGAAGGTGTATTAACAGCATTAGAGTTAGAATTGGTACCTTTAGAGGTTGTCCCCTTGTCTTTGGACTTGTCCTTGTAGTCATTGGAATTGTCCTTTCTCTTCTATTCCTTCTTAGGCCATTTGGAACTCCATGAACTTGAAGAACCATAATTGTATTCCTTGTTAGAGCCCTTACTTTTCATTTGCCTTTCAATCTTCATGGCCATATTAACCATTTCCTCAATTTCCATGTAATGATGCAACTCTACCACATTGTCTATATCTTTGTTCAAACTAGCAAGAATCCTTGCCATGGTGGCCTCCCTATCCTCTTCAATATTAGCCCTGATCATGGCTATTTCCATCTCCTTATGATATCCTCCACGCTCTTAGTACCTTGTGTCAAGGATTGGAGCATTTGGTGCAACTCCCTATAGTAATAGCTAGGCATAAAGCGTTTCTTCATTATGCCTTCATTTCTTCCCATGTCTCAAAAGGCCTTTCATTAACTCTTCTTCTACTCAGTAGCAACTGATCCCACTAAACAACAGCATAGTTTGAGAATTCAATTGCCACCAACTTCACCTTTTTCTCTTCTAAGTAGTTGTGGCAAGCAAATATCATCTCAACTTTCATTTCCTACTCTAGGTAGGCATCTGCATCATTTTTCCCTTGAAAAGGAGGTACCTTCATCTTGATGCTACCAGTATTCTTGTCCACTCTTTCTACTTCTTCTTCCATTCCTCTTTCATTCCCTGCTATATTACCACCTCTAAATTTGCCTCTACCGCATCATCCGCCTTTGCCTTGATTTCTGCCCCTATGCCACTCCTCCTCATCATCCTTATCAAAATCATCATACTTTTCATAATTGTATAAGTTTTGGATTGGAGTAGTAGCATCTCTTCTATTTTTCGAATCTCCTCTACCAGCAGATTGTGATTCCTCCTTCAATCTCTCAAAATTTTCTTCCATATCATCAAACCTCGAGTTAAGCCTCTCAAATTGACGATACATGGCTTGCAAGTGAAGTTTTGATCTGTTGGATTCCCTTGATCTTTCTTCATTGCACTATTATCACTTTCATTAGACATGATGTTAAAAAAATAGTAGAAAATGTTAGAAAGAACCTGACTAGTACTCCCTCACATGTTTCACTCTAGAACAAAATTTTCACCACTCATGTTTCACACAAAGTATTGGCTTTTCACTAGATAGGCTCACACTCTCTTGCCTTTTACCCCTCAAACAATGCCTTGAAGGTTACTCTTTAGAAACCAATTTAAGCAATAACAAGCAAATAGCAAACAACACAAATTAATTAGAAAAGAACAAGCTAAATCCTAACAAGAAACAAAATGAACAAAAAGTAGAAGCAAATATAATGAACGAACAGCAGCAAAATTTTCTATGCCAATACACGGATGAAGAATGTGTATGCAATGATTCTTATAAGTAATTGAACAATATGAGTGCGAAATTGTCCAATTCAATGTGTTAAAGGCAAAGATAGGCACAGACAAGAAATTAAACAATGAAACAATGAAAGACACACCAATGATAACTAAATTCACCCCAGAAACCTAAAACTTAGAGTAACAAGTTCAAATCAGCCCCAAGTTGAAAGATAGGTAATTCAATGTGTTTTGATGATTCTCGCACACAAATTAGGCTAATTTGAGTTTACAACATGAATCTATGCAAAAGAAATGATAGTCCAATTTTGGATCGACAAGAATTGCATATATGATTCAACGAAAACTATCTTGATCAATCTGAAATTTACTCTCTTCTTTTTTTTTGTGTTTTTAACTATTGTTTCTTTTTTGATTCCTATTTCTTTCTTTTTTCGTTTTTTCACGATTTTGTTATGATTTTTCTTTCTTTTTCCATTTTTTTCACGATTTCTTTCTTTTCTTATTTCTTTCTTTCTTTTTTCATTTTTTTCACGATTTCTTTCTTTTCTGATTCCCTAGGTCTGAAGATCAAGAAAGCAAAGACTCACTAAAAGAAAACAAGAACATGAATTCAAATACAAGAATTCAAAAAGACACAAAAGAACGTGAAAGATCAGATTTGTCACAACAAAAAAGAAACAAACAAGAAACCCTAAGAAATCTCTGTTCTTGAAACCCCCCCTAATTCTATTGGTTCATTATCCCAACTTTCTATCCCAAGAATATGCTAGATCAAACCCCAATTTCATGAATTGAGACTCAATGCCAAACAAATCATAAACTAATTCACGTTGCAAGTACTTGTTGTTGCAAATCAATTTCTTGAAATAACTAAGAAGGCAATCACACCTCTCTTGAAGAAATCCAAATTCTGGAAATTTTATTAATCAATGATGCAAAAGTGGTATTACATCCCTCATTTTATTCTATTTATATTGTAGAAAATAAGATGACCTAAACTTCTAAAGCAAAAAAATGGGCTTAATACAATCAGCCCATAAAACAAGTTCAAATCTTAAACTAAATAAAGCAAACAATGGGCTTAATACAA
>JANZXP010128291.1:0-16041 GCA_027576715.1 Erythroxylum flavicans
TTATAATTAACTAATAATATAATTAAAATATTCATAGGGAGGGGTTTTCTTGTAAATTTATGTGTGTGTTTTGTTTCCGTCTCCGTCTCCGTTTTCTTGTCCTCTGGTTTTGGAAGGAACAAAAATTTTATGTCTCTATCTCCGGAGTCGGGATAGAAATTGGTGGAGACAGCAAGCAAACAGGTCGGGGACAGAATTTTTCTGTCCCTGTCTTCTGTCCCCACCCATAAGGACAGCAACTAAACGTAGGGTTAGTGGACCTGGGATCAATTTTCGATTTTGAGTAAGGACGTATCGAAAGTAGCAGACACCCGAAAGTTTTGAGACGACTGTAATTAGGTGTTGAACCAAAGAGTTTTTCAAAAGGAGTTTGGAAATGAAGAGTCGGAGTTGGCAGATGGTTAATGATAAAAACTGCAGTATCAAAGGCACTAGACCAAAATTCCTTTGGAACACGTGATTGATTGCGTATTGCAAAACCTATGTCAATAATATAGCGATGTTTTCATTCAGCACAGCCATTTTGTTCAGGTGTGTGTGGACAGAAACTACGTTGAAAAATCCCATTGTCAATAAGATAATTTTAAGAGCCTGAAATTCCCCACCCCAATCAGCTTGAAAATTTTTAACTGGACAACCAAAATATTTTTCAACAACATGTTGGAATTTAACAAAGGTACTTAAAACTTCTGATTTATAGTTGAGAAAATAAATCCAAGTGTACTAACTATAGTGATAAAAATATTAAGCAGTAGCGAAAAACATCAAATGAAGAGACATAGTAAGACCCCAGAGATCATAACAAATCAATTCAAGAGGCATGGAATATTTTGTATTGCTTAAATGAAATGGTTGCTTAGAAATTTTACTAACAGAATAAGCATGATAGAGTCTAGAAAAATCCTTATTCGAAACAGAAAGAGAATTGTCTTACAGCATCTGACGAACTATCCTAGGTGATGCGTGACCAAGTCTGTTGTGCCTAGTCGTCAAGGTGGCAATAGAGGCTTGAACCGGGGCACGAAACAAAATTGGAAGATGATAGAGCCCATCTTTACTCTGGTTGTGATACAGTACCTTTCCCATTTTGATATCCTTTACAATTAAAAAGTTAGGAAAAAATTTCACAGAAATATTGTTAGATTTACAAGAGAGCTAACTGACATGAGATTTTGAGATGCTGAGGGGACATATAAAATACCATTCAAATGGAAGGAATTATTAGTAATATTAATAGAGGATGAACCAGTACGAGAAATGGTGACGTAGGGCCATTACCAATGGTGACTTCTTCAGGACCCGTATACTCAGAGTGAATTGCCAGGTTTTCCGTGTTAGCTGTTAAATGATGATTGGCACCCAAGTCTAACACCCAAGGACGTTGAGGACTGTTGGTGGTTAAGGCTAAATGGTTTTGTGGTTTTATAGATTTCGGAATTTTTGGAGAAGAGTGAGTCTTTGCAATGTGACCATACCCCCTATAATTATGGCAGACAATCCAAATTGGTATAGAAGTCTCATTACAGTGCATACTTTGAAGACTAGGGTGTCCATATCCTTTACCATAGTTGGGTGATGCAGTAGTGTTATGAGATCTGCCCTTCCACAACCCTTGCCACGACCATTGTTAGAGCCACTAGAGTGAGGAAAAAAAATAGTAGTACCTTATAGATCAGGGGTGGCATCAACATTAAGTTGCATCTCCTCACTGAGGAGAAGACGATAAAGATCAGTAAATGAAGTAGGCTCCAATCGAGCCTCAATCTCATGCTTAAAGGGTCGATAAGCAGACTCGAGTCGAGTAAGAACAGTTCCTACAAGATCCTCCTTAGGCACAATATGCTGGAGAGCAGCAAGTTGATCATATATGGATTTCGCACACTGTATATAAATCGAGATAGTGTCATTCTCTTGATTCAAACGAAATAGTTGTGATTTCAGTTGGCTAATTTGAGCCCTCGATCTGGAGGCAAATGTAGCCTCTAATTTGAGCAAGCAACATGGGCATTCACAGCCCCCACAATATGAGGCAACACAACCTTAGAAAGTGATGAAATCAACTAACTTAAAACGAGTTGGTCTTCTCTGAACTATTGCAAATACTCTGGATTCGTTTTGCTGGAGTTGGGAAACATGGTAGATGGAGCAGTGACCGAACCATCAATATGATGGATAGTATTGGTACTTTACAGCAGTGGAATGAGTTGGGTTTTCCAAAGCAGGTAATTGGTTGTTGTTAATTTGAGTGATAGCTGACTGGCAACGTTGATGGGAACCAAAATAGTAGAGGGAGAAGTTGATGAGGTTGCTACTAAATCAGATGCCATTGAAGAAAGAGGAAAAAATCATAAAGTCAGAGAAGAGGCAGTTTAGGCTCTGATACCATAAAAACTAAGTGATATATATGAAACCAAGATAATTATCAGTGGTGTTGTATTGCTATATATATATATATATCAGGTTATAATGTAATTGTACATAAGTAGGACTCTACAATAGAGGAGAGATAGAATCTGTTACAATAGAAATTGGTTAGCAAGGATGACGTTATCATAACAAAAATTGGTTAGCAAGAGATAACGTTATCATTATCTTATCTGTAGGAAGTGGGTGTTTGGTTGTAAGGTTAATATATAATTGTCAATGTAGTATTTGATATTAGGTTTTTTAATACGAGCTAGGCAAGGTGGAGTAGAATATGGAGATGAATGCATAAACAAGAGTAATTTATAGAGACGAATATGAGGTGGAAAGTGATGTAGGTATGGAAGGTGACAGAGGTAAGCAAGTGAGTGTGATTCCAAATTTAGAGAAGGCGGTGGAGTACTTAAGAGCGGAGATATCTAAAGAGAAAGTATAAAGTGGTAGTATACTGATAGGGAATATGAATAAATGATGTGTAACTTGTAGTAGAAGGAGTACTTTATGTCTAGGTGGTAATCAGTTTGCTCATTCGTTTGTTTAGAACTTGTAAAGCAAGTATCTCGGATAAGGCTAGTGAAATCATAAGACTTATTGCAAACTTGATTGGGAAAGGTTTCCTCATCAAACTTCATATATTGGGATAAAAATAGACAATTAATTTTAAGATCAAGACATTATATGTAAATTGCGATGTAGATTAACCAAGAAAAATGCAAGGGAGGGGCTTTCATTAGAGTTTGGACATGGAATAAGGGCAAAGCTAAAGATAGCACAAGTATTCAAAGGTTTTGAGTCTTTTATCGTTAAAAAACCTATAAAAGAGCGTGTCAAAGGGAGTTTTGAAGTTTAAAACGGACATGGGAAGATGATTTACCAAATAACCTACATTTTGGAAGGTATAAGACCGATATTATAATAGGAAAGAAGCGAACTAAAGTAAAGAAAGACCTATTTTCCACAACATGCATATGATGCCTTTTAGGAGAACTATTATGCTCACTTGTGTTTGGAGGTGTAGTAAAATGAGAAATTCCACACAAAAATATTAGAATTAATTTTTAATACTCGCCTTCACTATTAATATAAAATGAAAATAAGATCTTAGTCTTTTAAACTAAAGAAATAAAGTATAAGTGTCCTTTTTTTATAGGATAAAGTCACATATATTTATGAAATGATCAATAAAAATTACAAAATACTCATATTCATCAATTTTTTTTAGTTGGCCCCTAAAAACCAATGTAGATAAGTTCTAAATTTTTAATACTATTAGAGATTAATCAGGAAAAAAGTAATTTATGACATTTGCTGATAGAGTAAGAGGCACGATGAAAAAAAATAAATGGACAAAGAATTTAAAACTAAATCATTATTTTTAAGAATTGTAATTTTATTAGAAGGATAACCAAGTCTGTGACACCAATCAAACAAAGAAGCTTTAGTAGTAACATTTCATAAAATTGCACAATAAACATCATCGATATTTTTGCCTACATTAAAGGCACCCCCATGCGAAGATCCTTCATAAGACAATGAGATGAGAAATTTTCAAAAGAAACTTAATTAGATTTGTATAATTTTCCTATGAAAATCAAGTTATTGCATAAAAGTGAAATGAGAAATTTTCAAAAGAAATTTAATTAGATTTGTATAATTTTCCTATGAAAATCAAGTTATTGCATGAAAATGAAATACACAAAATATTAGGTAAAGAGAGTGCTCTCTGTAATTTATAAATTTTTGTATAACCAATATGTGAAATAGAAGACTTTTATCATTACCCAAGAGTATCTCATTTGGACCCCATACTCCTGTAGTCATAGTAAGATTGCAATATTGATATATTTGATATGACATGGTGTGAAGCAACACTTTCAAATAAGGTTACTGCATAGTGATAGAACTCATGAGGGTGGTAACATTTGCCACTAGACTTGGAATTACAGCGACATTTTGAGAGCTGTTAATAGATATATTTTTCTATAGTTCCTATTTTTCGGTAGAGTACGAGCAAAGTCGTGAAAAATTGGCAATGAACAAATGCTAAAGAAAATTTTCACATAATAACTGATCCTGTGAAGATGAATTTAAGGTGGCAACTTAGCTGTCTACTTCTGCAAAGTGCTCCTTGATTCGACTACATAGTACTTTACAGAAGAATGAAGAACCTACCATTTGGGAACTAAATTTGTTATAAGCATTGTTGAACACACTTCTAAGCTAATAAAAATCTTCCTGAGATTATTTTATTTTATGATTTGCAGGTTTTTTCTTAGAATACAGAGCCAAGTAACCAAACGTAGCAACTATTATAACTCCACCAATTGCCATTCTAATCAGACAACGTCCCACATTTCATCACTATTGAATCACCTATGAGGAGTGCTTAACTGCTTAGTCTGGCCCTGTCATTTCTTTTGGATTCATCTTTTACATATCTAAGAGGAAAAAATATAGCACATCATCACCACAACACTGGCTAGCCATTAAATCAATACTCAACATTTCTTCTATCACTCCCTTTCGAGGATTTGGGTTTTGGTTCATTGTAGCATTATTATTTATAAAATATATAATTTTTCACTATCTCTAGCCTCCTTGCATCCACCTAGTAGCTCCATTATACTCGTCCTCCTTCAACGCTTCAGCGTCAGTTTAGTTGTCCACTTGCTTGTTCCATTGCCATCGCCAGTCCAGTAGTCTTCCTCCCTTGCTCCAACACTACAACCCAATTCTACTTCTGGGTAACTGTTGAATGCTCCTTCAGAAACTAGTGGAAACTTTGCATAAACCATCCTCAAGTCATATCAATATCAGATATTGTCTTAAACGGTAACTTTAGAAATTATATTTTTGAGCTTTTTCATTTACTTTTTTCCATCCTCTACTTTTTAAAATTGTATTTTTAAGCTTCTTCATTTCCTTTTTGCCATCCTCTAAATTTGTGCAAGCAGCTTCAATTTGAGGTTTTTAGGTTTCATTTATTTTTTAAATCAATTTTCTTACCATAGAAAAAGTTAATTTCTTATTCTTTCTTTTAGATAGAAATTAGCAAGTCTATTGACTTTATACAAGACTTCCATTAGATTCTCTCTAACTAGTTTCTTTTCTTATTGATGTGATTTGTAGTAATCAATATTAGTGGAAATAGTGATATTGACAAGAGGCTTCATTTATAATTTTTTCATTATTACTTTCATTCTCCTTTTTATTATTGCTTGTTATTTCTTAAGGTTGATATTAATATAACCTATTTGAGTTTATATTTATACTATTTCAATTTTCCTTTTTATCCCATTAATCAGTTTTTTCTTTTTATTTTTAAGTTCCATTCCTTGTTTCTTTTCTCGAGCAATATTAGAGTCGTTTAAGTTCTATAGCTTGTGATGTGCATTAGGCTAAAAGTGATGGCTTTGATGCTAGTCCTTTAGTGAGTTTGGGTCTAGGAGAAGAGAAGATGTTGACAAATTATTAATAGGCTCTTGGAACATTGGGACCCTTATAGGGAAGTCTTTGGAATTAGTGAAGATTTTAGACAAATATAAGATTTGTATAGCGTGCATCCAGGAAACAAAGTAGATGGGGCCGAAAGCGA
Organism: Erythroxylum flavicans; assembly: GCA_027576715.1. Taxonomy (NCBI): domain Eukaryota; kingdom Viridiplantae; phylum Streptophyta; class Magnoliopsida; order Malpighiales; family Erythroxylaceae; genus Erythroxylum; species Erythroxylum flavicans. Next base: position 6,020 of record JANZXP010128291.1, read on the forward strand.
AAGAGATTAATGGGTTCAAACTTTGGTATTCAGGGTATTTGAGATTATAGAATAAGGTACATATCTTCGTTGTCAAGGAACTCATACATCATGTTGTAGGGGTAAAGAGGATTAATGATAAGAATATGTCTTCAAAGATGGTGGTGAAAGGTGTTATTTTCAATGTGGTGTGTGATTATGCATCTTAAGTAAGGTTAGACGAATAACTTAAATGCCAATTCTAGGAAGAGCTGGATGAGGTGATTGAGCAGATCCTCCTGACAAGAGAGTTATTCTAAGAGGAGACTTTAATGGTCATATAGCGGTAACCTTGGATGGATATTCATGGAAACATGGGGTTTTTGGGTACGATGATATGAATGATAGTGAGATTGCTTTACTGGATCTCACAATGGCGTTTGAATTGGTTATAACCAACTCTTTTTCAAGAAAAATAAGGAGTGCTTGGTGAAATTTAACAACAGAACCATGAAAACTCATATTGACTACTTCCTCATGAGACAGAGTGATCAAACTAGTTTTAAAGATTCCAAAATGATACTTAACACTTTCTTGTCAACTTAGCATAGATTATTGGTTTTGGATCTTATAATCCAGTGTTGGAGGCAAAAGAGAAGTCTTAAAGGTATACTAGAGTCAAATGGTGGAATCTAAAAAATGGTACATTGGAATAACTTAGAAATAGAGTAATATATGGAGAAGAATGCAAATTGGAAGGAGATGCCAATTAGATGTGGGAGAGAGTGGCAACTCTTTTAGGGAATACAACAAAAGAAATCTTGGGTATTTCCAAAGGGCCTACAGATATTAAGATAAATTCTTGGTGGTAAAATGATGATGTACAAGAAAATTTTAAAATCAAGAAGGGTGCCTATAAAGCTCCATTAGATAGTAACACAGAGTTAGAGAGAGTAATAGAGAAAGTTACTAATTGGCAAAGAAAGAGGTAGAGAAGATAATCTCATAAACTAAAAGTAGAGCATACGAGAAATTACACCAATAATTGGAAACTAAAGATGGAGAAAAGGATATATTTAAGTTAGCGAGAGACTTAGATTAAGTTCGTTGTATAACATTTTCTTTTTTCTTTTATTTATTTGATTTGGCATGAAATTTTCCTTTTAACGTTGCCGTTTTCATATAGATCATCATCTTCCCTCTATTTATTTCTTTGCATATCATACCCAACCATATCAAATCATAATAAAAACCTCTATTAACCATAAATTAAGGTGGAATTACTTATTTGTGTTTTAAGTTCAAGGTTATTAGGAAAGGCTTACAAAGAGAAAGAACAAAATTTCATGATAAGCTCAAAGGGACTTATTAATGGTTTAATATACAAAAGGTAAACAATTTGTCTCAAGCAAATATTTTAAGTGCCTTTATCATTTTAATGATTATACACACCTTACAGGTAATCTTAAAAAGAAGAAATTTTAGTTCTAGATATTCAAAATCAAAGAAGAAATTCATATTCAAAAGAAAACAATATGCAAAAAGGCTTAAATTCTTATAGGATCACTTAAATCAAATCAAAGCATCTTCACTTAATAAATTTCGTTTCTTAGTATCCACAAAGTCAAGATTGCATAACAACAACGTAATCATATTATGCACTTAATTTTTAATAATCATTCTAATATATAGTTATGCATAACCCATTCCATCATCCTAAAGTAAACAATGAGTTCCTATACACAATAACAAGAAATCTAGATATCTAACCCTAAAACACCCTAAACTCACAAGTAATAAAAAATAAAAAATCTCATGAGTTCACTCTCACACTTAAACATAACATTATCCTCAATGTTAAATAAATAAGATAATGAAAGCATATATGAAAGATAATGAAGTTACGTAAAACTTCCCTAATTTCATGCCATGTTTATAAGGTAAAATCCAAAAAATAGAAAAAGGTTACCTACAAAATAATAGGATAAACATTAGTAGAGAAATAAAACTTATAAACTAAATAAATGATTGGAACATTGGTTATCTCCTAGCAGGAACTTCTTTAAAAGCCTTTTAGTTAAAATTCTTACTTAATTTATAATTACAAGCTTGTTTTCTCTATTCTTTGGGATCAGAGGCTCATTTTTTCTTAAATATGTCACATGCTACACTAGAATAAAGTTACATAATATCAACTTAATACTCCCTAATTTCATTAACGTGCTTTTAATTGATAAACTACCAATATCACAAAAAATGATAAAATTCCAAGGATCATTGATTGTCTATGGTATTTTTTCTTTCTAGATGGCAAAGAACTCCTTACTTAAAGTGACTGATGATAACTCCTTAATAGTTATCTTCTTTGGCTCTCTCTCTTGTTCATTTTCCTTCTTATTCGTCTTTATTTTTGTAGGCTTGTTTGGTTTTGTAACTTCCTCCTCTGGAGCAACTTTAATATGAAGTGATTTGTCATTCCTAAGTGGAATGACTAACACTTGATCTCTTAAGTTCACCTTTATGGTATTAGGAAAATTTTTTTGATCTCTTCAATTTGGTTCACTTAGATCTTTGAATTATGAATAGATGCACAATTAAATTGAACCTTCTTTTTAAATTTGCTCATTTTAGATCCAAGTTTTTCCAATTTACTTAACTTTTTGGTGATAGAGGACATGGACTATTGAAGCATCTCTTCTATACTCTGAATTTACGATGATTATGGATATTGACACTAAGGTCTTTGTTAGAACCTAAATCCCATATCTACACTCTCCAACTCCTTGCTCTTCCCAAAAAACATTTGGATGGTTTTTCCATCCTAAATTGTACATATTTGATAAAGAATCATTCAACTATTTCTCTCATAGGCAACCATATAATTGTCCTCTTAGTAATAATATAGGTAGGCCCTATGTTCATGCATGTATGGGAAGGATGCCCATACACAACATAATGATAGCATGCCTTCTTCTTGACTATATCACAATTTAATGGAATCTTCCTCTGATTTTAAAGATTAGCAACATTTGGTGCCAAGTATGACAATACTTAATCATGATGTCAATTTTGAAGATGCAACATAAGAGAGCTACATAAAATTATATAAAAACAAAATAATAAAACAAAAGAAAGCTAAGATTAACACTAGTAAATAGATAGTCCCTAATAAGGGTGCCAAAAATTGAATCTATTTATAAGTGTACTAAATCGATCATAGTAAGTTATTAATATTGAATTAATCTAGAGTATTGATCCTACGAGAACCATATTACTATGTCTGTTAATACTATTTAAATAATAAAACTAAGAAACAATATTTAATGAAAGAGAATTAAGTTGCTAAACTAATAAAAGCAAGATAGTTATACTAATGGAAAAAATTAATATAACAAATATTAAGGTTTTAAGATTCACTTAAATGGAATTCCAATTACTATATAAGATTGACTATTTAGGTTGAAATAATAATTAATCTAAAGTATCTATTGCCTCTTTAATGCACATATATATATTGAATTAGGTAACTACCACCTTTCGAAACACAGTTCAACTTAATCAAATTCATTAAGCCTAGTTAATCTTGTCATTATCATAACAGTCTATGATACTTTCATTCTTTAAATCTAAGATATTTATTCTCCTATTGTATGAATTCTACTTTATCTTTTGGTCCTTTAGAAAATCAACAAGATTGAATCATGATGGCTAATCATAACTTGGAAATTAGGAAGGAAGAGAATAAATTTAACCCATAAACACTAAAATCATTCATTAATAATTTAAGAATCTATCACAAGCTACATCCTTAATCCTAACTAGGGTTTTTAGTCATTTAAAATAATTTAAAAAACAAAATAAATCATTCTTAACATAAGGAAAAGAAGAGATGTAAAGAAACAAAATATTTGTCATAGTCTCATATGATCTTACTCTAGAATCCTTCCTCGATGTTATGAAAGACTGAAAATTTGAAAACATTTATAAGGCAGCTATCACACAATTTTAAAAGTTTAATACACAAAATTTAATAAGAGTATTTATATTTAATGTTACAAAATAGAGTCCTAGAGTGCTTGAACTTTAAAGTTTGTAAGTCCTTACAATTTATGCTACGTGAACTAAAATTGGACCAACTTCCACATTTTGCATCAATTTTATTCTGAATCTCGAATCCTAAAATTATCAATCAATACAGGTTTAACATCAAACATAATAAAATCATGTTCTATAATGATTAACAACATTTCCCAAATAATCGAACACAAGTGCAAGACAGGTAGGTATGTTGTCTAACACAAGTAAGACATAAACTTAAGGAGGTGTTCTTTTTCTTCATATAACTCACTACTCCTTAAACACATTAAGGTGTTCTTAAACATGGGGCCAACACAAGCCTGTCTAGATATTATGATGCTTAATTCTCTAATTTTAAACATCTACGATCTTGAGTTAATCTTCAGTACCTTCTAAAAAGTTATTGTCCATCTTATTAGCTTTTTATCAACTTTAATATAACTTCAGTTAGACAAATATTGAGAATTTTGGACTTAAATATGAGAATTCTTCTTTAATTCCTTACTTATAAGACAATGAACTAAACATTAAGAAAACATCATATAATTTAAATTAAAATTTTTTAAAAGTGTTGGATCATAACTAATTTAATCCCTAATAACATATAAAGTGTATCCTGTCAAGCAGGCCTAAAACCTACGAGGAAGTAGTGTGGACTAGATAACTTGAAACTATTAACTAGTTGAAACTAAATAAATAAAACAATGGTTTTTTGGATTTTTATTAAATAAATGTAAGCTAAATCTAAAACCTAAATAGGTAGTAAATAAGGATGGTAAAAGGGCCCAGGTCAGGTCCGAATTTAAGGAGCTAGGCTTGGGTTGACCGGGCCTTAGGACCAGATGTCCAGACAACCTAAAATGACGTTATTTTTCCATAAAATGATATCATTTTGCTTTTTTTAAAAAATAAAAATCAGGCTTAGCCAGGCTGGATTCGAGCCATCCCTAGTAATAAAGAGAATTAGTAACAAGGTAATTAATAAGCAAGAATTAAATCAAATATATAAATGTTTAGATAAGTACCTCCTCTACTATTATCTTTTATTTCATGAATCAATTAACACATAATTGATAAATTTAACTAGATCGACGATTTCTTAGACACTGAAATTGCAGTCTCTAAAGTTACAACCATTTACTATCCAATTTTTTAATCTCTATACTTACTATTGCTAACACTAATTTGAATGCACAAAGAACTATGAAATATTTTACTATAACATTAAAAAGATCACGTAGGTATCTCTCAAGCATCCATTTAAACTTTATCACCTTAACACATAGTCCACCTATATACGGAGTCTCTTGAGGCATCCACAAATAAACAAAAATCAAATTTATTCACTAGCATAACTAAATTATACATTAAAATTAATCAAAGAACATTCAAAATAATACATCCTATTCACAAACTTGAAATGAGTCAATTCATATAAAATTAAATTCTAATATCTAAACATAAGAAAGCATTTAGCCACTAATCATAGTAAAAAATAACAAAATCAATATCCTAATTCCAATAATAAATTAATTCGTTGAAATGATGCCTAAATCTTGATTATTTAATGAAAAAAGCCTTGGAATTGGCCTTTTAGGGGTGGGGGTTCTTAGACCTTATGACAGCTAACCCTAAGATCTAGAGAGATAAAGATGTGTCTAAGGTGTAAAAGTCTCAAGAAGTCTTCCAAAATTTAAGGTTTTTTTTCTTTACATATATATATTAACACCCCTAAAAACGAACCATAGCCTCAAGTTGTATATTTTTCTAACTTCTTTGGAATTAGTACATGATCTTTAGCAATTTGGTGTCTCTAGACTATGAATTTTAATGTTTCCTTTAAAATATTGTATGCAGTCTCTAGCGTAATTGTGCTACCAAACTATAGATCTCAGTCTCCCTTTTGAAATTAGCTCACAATCTCTAGTACAACCATATCTCAAGGTACTTTATTGACATTCTTCATTGCCATATGGTCCCCCTTTAAGTCATGCTCTAGGTCATAGACCTTATCTAATTTGATCTATATGCCTATAGGTCAAACTGTATTCCTTTAAGAATTATGTTTTTATTATGATTTATAATTGAAATAGCCTTCAATTCTTTAATAATATCAACACATAGTAAATTTCTCAAAGTTGCTTGAAAGAAATAAAAAAACTAAGTAAAACAAGGCATTACTTGAAAGAAATTAAAAAAACTAAGTAAAAAAAGGTATTTAATATTAAAATGAAGCAAGATAAGTAAAACAAGGTATTTAATAGTAAAATGAAGCAAGATACTTAAGAAAATACATGTATTTTTTTCTTGCAGTTCAAACCTCGACAAACAAAGAGGAAAAAAATAAAAATGGGTAAAAAGAAGTGAAATCACTTACAAAGGAAGGATGAATTAATCAAAAACAAAAGTATCGAAATGTAAAGTGTTTTAACATAAGCAGTTCAAATGCACTCAAAAACTTTCTACTGTCAAGCTCTTTATCAACCTTTGATGAGAAAAAGAAATAAGCACTAGCTATAAAAAAATAAAACAAGAAACAAAATGAGAAAATGAAAAGAATCATGAACAAAAACAAAAACTATCATTATTTCCTTACCAAAGGAAGCATATAGCTCTTCCTAATCAATAGAACTTTTAAATTCTAAAGAGAATGAGGAGGAAAAAAATCTAAGAGTGAGAGGGTGAGGTGTTAATAATGAATCTCTTTCTTTCTTAGAAAGGAAAGAGATGAGTTTATGTATGAATACTTCAATGGATGAGGTTAGATCTTGAATAAATCTGTTATTTGGATAAACAAAGGTTAGGCAAAATATTCAATAATAAAACTAAAACCATAGAAAAAATGCAACATATATTGGGAAAACATAAAACAAACAAAAATTCACTTTACAAATATTGACATTTGAAATTTTGGCAGATGCTTGAGTATACCTTAAGGCATGTCATGTTTTGGTTAGCCCTAATGAAAAGAAAATATTTATGAAAGTACCTTGAAGAGTTCACTAACCACAAGTAATAAACTGGATTCCCTTTAAAGGAATCAAATGTTGATTACACAAGGATTAATAAAAATTACTAGCTTGGACTTATACACTTTATCTAAATGATTGAATCAAAGAATGAATTAAGCTAAAGTAAACTAACACTAAGAGAAGTAAAGTAAAGAAAGGAAGGCAATAAAAAGTATATATGTAGCTTAACTAATGAGAATTAGCGGATTTAGGACTTTTGGTTCAACATTAAGATGGCTTAAATTTATTAATCCTAATCTTAGTTACTAGTTCATGTGATGATAGTGTTCTTAAAAGTTATTCCCTTTTAGTCAATTTGAATAATTTTGATTAACTAATTAATCCCTAATGTATTTTAGTAAAACCTATTAATTATTTAAGATGAAAAACCAATTCTCTAACCTAAGCTATGATGGTCACATACTTAGATTCTTGTAAGAACAAGATTGATATGGTATCTATCTAATTTTCTTAAGTAATGCGAGAAAATGTCAAACATGAATAATATGGTGTCTAATAATTCATATTTTCTTAAAACGGATAGTTAATTGGTCAAATAAATTATTGAAATTAACATTTCATAAGTATGATCTATGAGTTTATGCTTTATAGCCAATCATTTGGTTTTATATTTCTGACATAATTAATTTAAGTTATTCTATATCGGGTGCAAAGTTGTTTAATTAAATAGAATATAAGATAAAACTAATAGGATAAATACAATTATATAAATAAAATAATGATGAAATCATAACTATAAAATCCATATTGCATTTAGTAATTATCCTTAAATTGTTCCTGGTTATTACCTTATTAAGCCTAAATATTAATAAAGCAGAAATATTAACACACATTAAATCAAATCCAATTTGATTCAAGGTTTTGGTATTTGTATTGGCAATATTGATCTTACTTTTCATATTAAAATTAATCATATCAAAATATGATTTTAAGGTTTATAGTTTAAATTCCAAAATTTTGATTAATAACATTCAAATATTATAATCATATTATAGAATTAAAGTCGGCTTTGCTATCACTGTTGAGAAATTAGGGAGAATCTAGTCCCTGTGTGCATCGAAATAACTACATAACATTTTGTCATTGATTTCTCAAAAGCCAAGATCACTAAAATTCTATAAAATGATTAACACATAAATCATAATAAAGTGTACATCTTAATTCGTACCTTATTCCGAAGCTTGATTCTTTTCTTGTCATTTCCTTAAACCATTTCTAAAACTAGCTCATCTTAACCACCGTAGCCGTATAAGTATCAGACCTCTAACCATATCTGTAGAATGTGTTGAGTGAACTTTGTAACTATCGCAAAGAGGGTTGGGTAAGGAGTGTTAACATCCTAAGAGTTTAAGCCTATTTATAACATGTTTTAGACATTATAATAATTTAATTGAAACAAAATTCTAATTTTAATTAAATTATAATTGAAAATAATTTTAATTAAATACCAATTATGCTCAAATAAGATTTAATATCTCATATTGATCCTTCTTTATTAATATATCATATTTAATCATAAATTTTCTCAAACTTTATAATCAAGTCCAACTTGGTTAAATTATATTTTCTCTCTTCAACCCATTCTTTATATGTGACCATTAATTTCCCGAATATATTAGAAATGGATATAAATTATAACCATAAATCATATTTAGGATTAGATAAATTAAACTCCTTTAATTTATCTTCAATTCTTTAATTAAACAATATATATTAATAGATCAAGATTGACATCTAGTAATATATTATGATCGCTCAAATATTTAGAAATGTCAAAGTGGTTTTAACTAACCTTTTTGTGCATGATTTTTTTCGTATAATTTGATCCTTTCATCATACAATGTTTCGATTAGACATAGAGAATAAAATTAATGTCTACTATATTTGAGTGCAGTCATCTTTGTTCTCTACTATCAGTAATTGATTCATATAATGACATTCAAAACTATTTTCAAAGTTTCATTCTTCCTTAGCCAAGAATTTTATGAATCAATACCAATTGAAAACAATGAAACATTCTCCTTAATCACTTTGTTGTGATGAATCCTATATTGATCACTCAACCACCTCTATATAGTTCATGTTATATCCAGTGACTACCTATTAAGCTATCTTTAATTAAAATAGGTGATAAGTCAAATTATTTATATATGATTTTGGCATGAATTGGAACTATTTGACTTCTATCGATGTAAATTTTGAGCTTTATTTGGTTAATTCTCACACATTTCAACTTTATTACTTAATAGGTGTAAATGGATAGATTTTGGGACAAGAGGCATAACTTTCGTTGTAGATGTCAGATTAAGGTCATTTAAGTATGCTTTTGAAGAGGGCTCTAAATTCTACAACTTCTGTGAAGACTAATAGGAGAGATTTTGTCATCTAGAGGGTTAAAATTGCACATTTATGTAGATATCCAGTGTATGTCTATCCAGCGGACATGATGTCCCTCCAAATGGACATGGGCAGAGATGGAAAGCTAGAAAAATAGAGAAAGTCCACCCAGTGGACATGAAGTCTGCCTAACGGACATTCAGTAGCCAAATTGCTCTGAAAGATAGAATATGCTCGCTCAACAAACATGAAGTCTGCTTATCGAAAATTTACTGGTCAAATTCACTCCGGAAGATAGCAAATGTCTGCCCAACAATGTCCCCCTAACAGATATTGACAGCACTTTTGCAATCTTTATTCCCCTCTTTGGTAAACATTAGGTTTTTTTTAGCCCAAGACACTATAAATACTTATTTTTAAGGCTCAAAGAAGGAGGTCTGTACAAAAAACGAGGTTACACAAAAGGAGGCACCTAAAAGAGGCAAAGAAGAAGATCAAGAAGGATTCAAGCAAGCATTGGTAGTAAGCTTGTTCTGTTTTCTTTCAATCTTCTCTCTACTCTTTCTTGGATGTTGATTATCTTTATTTGTATGGATTCTTTTATCATGTTCTTGAACT
>JANZXP010128477.1:0-16020 GCA_027576715.1 Erythroxylum flavicans
AAGACACTTTTTCTATTTAACTCAATTAATCACAATTAAAAACCGGGAAAATGTCATGCATGCATGTACATTCATTTTATGTGCAAAAATTTCACTATTTACTATGCATGTGCATATATGAATGCATGCATATGTCACTATACATTGATACACTCCTAAACATGGCAATTTACCAATATACCCTTCCTATTGGTGAGGGGATGTTACACCCTGTCCCAATTTGACAAGTGATATTCGGTTGCACTTCATCCCTCACTCTTAGAATTTGGTTAAAGAACCAAGTATAAATGTCTTTGATTCTTAGAGCCCAAAGACTCTCACCTTGCAGTATGTAGGTATGTATCCATTTGATCCACATAGATTGTTTATCACCTAGGATTCTCCAAATCCTTTTATGTATTAGAAGAGTGTTTTTTTTGCTAATTAACTCCAATTCTAAATCTCCTTCTTCCTTATGTTGACAGATAGATTTCCAACTGACCTTTGCTATACTTTTTTCACCATTGCCTTTTCCCCATAGAATCTGCTTCATCTGCTTTTCTATAGTTTTAATGAGTCCTTTAGAGAGAAATAGGTGGGAACATCAGTAGGTTTGCATGGACAGAATAATTGATTTAAGAAGCTGTAATTTCCCTCTATAGGAGAGGGTTCTGTTTATCCATGAGCCCAATCTTTTTTAGATTTTTTCTATTAGAGGGAAGTACTCACAGAACCTAAGTCTTCGTGATGAAATAGGAATCCCCAAATATAGAATTGGCGGATCCTTAAGTACCATTCCTGTGGTTAGAGATAAGGCATTTGATAAATGAGAAGTACTTTTTGATAGGCAGAATAACTTTTACTGAGGTAGACACACAGACCCGACACCTCCTTAAAAGATTTAAGAGTATCCATCAGTAAAGAGACCGAGTGAACATTTTCCCAGCTTAGTAGGATTAGATCATCTGCAAAACATAAACTAGTTAGAGAGAGTTTCTTACACTTTACTAAATCAGTTGAAGTTTTATGCTTCAGCATTTGAGTAAGGATCTCCATGCATATTAGGAATAGATATGGAGACAGAGGGTCCCCTTGTCTAAGTCCTTTCTTTCCTTTAAACAATTCCGTAGGGCACCCATTTATTAATAAACCATAAGAAGCAGTAGTAATGCATTCTTGAATCCAACTTCGAAAATTGAGGGGCAACTTCATTACTTCCAAGGTTCTGAGTAGAAAACTCCAGTTTACACTGTCAAAAGCTTTCTGTAAGTCCAGTTTGATAGAACAATTTAGAGGACTTGTTCTATGATTATAACCTTTCAAAAGCTCCTGCACTAGAAGGATGTTATCCCCTATGTATCTGTTGTTCATAAAGGCTCCTTGATTCTCACTAATGAGAAAAGGTAGAACCTCCTTCAGCCTATTTGCCAAAATCTTAGCAATAATTTTATAGAGGAAATTTGTACAAAAAATAGGTCTAAATTCACTCTAGGAGGCAAGGTTGGAGATTTTAGGGATCAAAAATAGAAAGGTCTTATTAATCTCCTTAAGCAATGCTCCCTTTAGAAAGAATTCATGTACAGCCTCCTTAACTATCCCCCCACTCTACTCCAGGATTTTTGGTAGAAAATCCCATTCAATCCATCAGGGCCAGGTGCCTTAGAGCCATTCATATCAAACACAACCTTCTCTATTTCCTGATCTGTCACTGGCCTAGTTAATAAAAAAGCTTCAGTATCAAAGATTCTAGCTTGAATATACTGCCTTAGGCCAGCTCCAGAGCCTAGAGGGGCAACATCTGAACCTAGGAGATTTTTGTAGTAATTCATAGCATCCTTTGAGATTCCATCTTGTCCGTACACTACTTCTTCAGTTTTAGATCTGATGGAAAGTGATTCTGTTTACATTCTTCCGAGCTAGCACTGTGTTAAAGAAGAACTTAGTACATTGATTCCCTTCCTTTAACTGCTTAAACAAGGAGCATTGATTGTCAACCAATTGCAAGTAGTTCTTGAGGGCTTCTTTTTCTGTTGTGGCTAGAGACCCATCTGTGGGATTATCACCCAGTAATTTCTGAATAGTTGAAAGTTTGTCTCTAGCAATTTCTATCTCCTTAGAAAGATTATGACCTTTCTTTGAGTTTAGGCTCTTTAGTTCCTTTTAATATATTTAAGCTTTTGAAGACAGATGTATTGCTTTGTCCTGTAAAAGTCACACTCCAACCCTTTCCTTATTGCTTCCTGAAAAGCCTCCATTTTAACCAGAAAGTTCTTGAACCTGAAAGGATGATGGATTATAGTATTCGTAAACAAATTACCAATCCTCATAAGTATATAGTCCGAAATTCCAAGGTCTAGAAATTGTGTTGAGGTTTTTGAGAAAATATTGAGTCATTCCGCATTAACCATTACTCTATCCAATTTCTTCCGAATGTGCCAAATAGAACTTTGCTTGTTTGACCAAGTGAATCTATGGCCTTCAAATTTTAGATCCAGAAGTTCCACTTCCTGCATACAGTCAAACATATCCGAAGAGTAATTTAGTAAATCACAATTTCCTTCCGCTTCTGATCTGAATAGAGTGGTATTGAAATCATCACTAACCAACCATGAAATATTTATCAAAGCCTTTACTCTTCGTAGAAAGTGCCATAGGTCAGTTCTTTGGAAAACAGTGTTAAAACCATAGACAAAAGTTGTTAAAATACAACAATTTTCCATTCTGAAGTAGAGCTCAGTGTGATAAACTACCGACTAGATTCTAGAGCTTTGACCTCCAAGAAGTCCCCATCATATGCAATAATAATCCGTCCATAGACATGACTTTGGTGGTTTGTAAGAAACTGTCATTTTCTACCCAAACAACAGAGTTTATTCAAATTAACTTTTCTAATTTTTGTTTCCAAAAGACAAAATACCATAGTTTTCTCCTTTTGAACAAAATCCCTTAAAGCATTGAGCTTGGAGGGGTTATTTATTCTCGAACGTTCCATACAATCAGGGTCATAGGAGATTACTTTTACCTTTGGAGCCTTTCCTACTTCTCTGATTACTTTCCCTAGAGATAACTTGCTCAAACTGCTCCTCTTAAGAAACTCCGGTTTGAAGATTAACCTGATGTATACTGTTTCCATACTGTATAGGTTCCTGAGCACCTTCACTTGAATTATCTCCATTAGCTTCTAAAATAGTTTGCCCCTTATTCGTTAGAGTATTGTTTGGTTCTTTAGGTAAACTCGGACATGCTCCTTCCTTTTAGAGTGAGTTTGGGCTCTTCTCCACCTGATTGTTATCCCCCTTTATAGGTGAAACTTGTTTAGCCTGAGCTCGTTCATGGTTTCTAGATTCTTGTTCTGCCTCCTCTCCTTCTTTACTGTCCCTAGACAAATTTCCTTCCAGCCCCATCACTTCCCAGTTGTCCCCTTTAGTAAAGATTTTTCTAGTAGGTTTCCATGCTTTGCCTTGTGCCTTAAGAGACAGTTTTCATTGGTAAGTAACCAGAACTTTGTCCTCTTTAAGAGAATGTTCATTTGCCGACAGTAAGATAGGGATGCTGTCTTTCATTTCTTTGGAAATATCTATACTCACACATAATTATGTAAATCAACTCTTTTCCTTAACGTAGTGTTTTTATCCATACATATTGGTTTTCCCTAGGAAACTAGCTAACATACTCAATCCTTTGGTTGTCCAATATTCTAAGGGAATGTTATGGATGTTCACTCATAGTGGAATATTCTTAATTCTAATCTTTTCTAGTTCCATTCCCGGTTGCCAATTTTTAAGAAACAAAGGGAGTTAAGAGATGCGTCAAGGGCCTTCTTCAATTACCTTTTGAGCTTTCGATTTCGATGAGAAAGAGAAAATCAAAATTTCCTCCTCAGTTAGCATTACTTCCATAAGACCTCTTCCTTTCCAATTTCTTGGTGCCCATGCTTTAATCACTGGGGAAGTAGGCCTTTTGTCCATAGAAAACCTAACAAGGGTGGCTTCCTATGACCTAACTCCTTCCTGCAGGACTTCGAGACTAGGAGCCACTATTAGCTTCCCATCAATCTCCATCAAAGGATTGAAAACCAAAGATGAACCTGAGTTGTCTCCTACGACTTGCTTCCATGTTTTCTTAGGACCATTGACAATGTCGCCTGCTATAGGGGCCGAAAGTTGGGGCGAAGTGGAAGGAGTAGAGGGAGGGATCGTTGAAGAGTGGGACGGGGAAGGAAGGTTAATTTTAGAAAGGGAAGAGGGTTGAAGGAGGGGGAGGGGGGTCGGGGAAGAGGTTATTTTAAAGGTAGAAGGTAAAGGTGGAAATTTAGTCTCCATTTAAGAGTTGGAAACCAACAGGACATCAAGGGAAAGAGAGGGTTGGATCTGCGGAGTTCAGATGGAGTGGTTTAGATCTAGGTTATGGTTAGGGTTTGGTGTGTGTAAGAGGTGATAAGAGAGAAGTTAGAGGTTCTCTCTCATCTTGCTTCTCTTTTTTAGTTATTACTAAGAGATATAGATTCTACTGTAAAGAAGTTGGGGCTATAATAGTGGAATCACAAATAGCTAAATTTTTAGAGTATGATGTTTGTGATGAGGGTGATCCTTCTTGAACTTCTGATGAGAATAGGGTGGATACTACAGCTATTTCATATCCATAACTCATACAGTTAGAATTGATAGATCTAGGTTTAAGTACCATACCAATAAAGGAATAGGAACCCACCCATACTTGTACAAACTGAGGTTCCTAAGGTGCAAGAACCAATTCAGTTAAGGAGATCCTCTAGAGTGAGGCGACCTATTATTTCATCTTATTAAATAATCTATTTGGGAGAACAAGATTGTGATATCAAACATGTAGTAGATTTAGTCACTTTTTCATAAGCTATTTCTAGACCCCATGTAGATTTGTGGTAGGATACAATGAAGGATGAGATGTAATCCGTGAAGTATAATAAGGTATGGGAGCTTATTGATTTGCCGCATAATTGTAAACTTGTTAGTTGTAAATGGATTTTCAAGACTAAAAAGGACATTCAGGGTAAAGATGCGCGATTTAAGGCTCGATTGGTTGCCAGAGGATTCATGCAAAGAGAAGGGATTAACTTTAATGTTACCTTTTCTCCTGTATTCTTTAAGGATGTATTTCAAGTGATTATGACAATAGTAACTCATTACGATATGAAGCTACATCAAATAGATGTTAAAACCGCTTTCCTGAATAGAGATCTTTATGAAAAGTTCTATATAGAGCAACCTAAAGGATTTCAGGATCGAGATAGAGTTGACATGGTTTAGTGGTACCTTAAATTTGATGAGTTGTTACCTCGTTTGGCTTTGTGGAAAATAAAGTTGAAAGATGCTTGTATTATAAGGTAAAAGGGAGCAGAGTTGTCTTTCTACTTTTGTATATGGATGATATCTTACTTGCATTAAATGACTTGACCATGTTGCATGAAGTTAAGCAATTTTTGATCAAGCATTTTGACATCAAGGACCTTGGTGAAGCATCTTTTGTCTTTGGTATTCAGATTCATCAGTACAAATCTCAACACTCATTAGGCCTCTTATAGAAAGCATACATCAAGCAAGTGCTACAAAGATTTAATATGATTGATTGTAAACCTACTGCAGCACCCATCTCTCATGATTAGAGATTATCTTTGGAACAATGTCCATAGAATAAGTTAAAGAGAGAGAGGCTATGAGGAATGTTGCATATTCTAGTGCAATTGGTAGCCTAATGTATGCCCAGGTGTGCACTAGGTCGGACACTGCTTTTGCTGTTGGACTACTTATTATGTATCTAGCTAATATAGGATTAGATCACTGGTATATAGTCAAACTAGTGTTGAGATATCTAAAGGGCACTAAGGATTATATGTTGAAATACATGACAGTTAACAATTTGAACCTTATAGGGTATACAGATTCAAACTTTGCTATGTATCTAGATGATAGGAAGTCCACATTAGGATACATTTTTACATTAGCAAATGGTGCAGTATTGTGGAAGAGTGTTAAGTAGAAACTGGTGATGTCCTCAACTATACATGCAAAATTTGTGGCATACCATGAGGCTGCTTCATAAGTGGTTTGACTCAAGATTTGATTTTTGAGTTGTTTGTGGTTGATTCAGTGACTAGACCCATTCGATTGTATTGTGATAATCTTTCTGCTGTACTGTATAGTAATAACAATAAAAATATCACAGGATCTAATCATTTGGAGGTCAAGTATTTGACTATAAAGGAATTGATACAGAAAGGTGACATTGAGCTGAAACATTTAAGGACTGAGGATATACTTGCTAATCCTATGACTAAGGACTTTGCCCATATGTTTTTGAGAGAAATGCATACAATATGGGTGTGTTGAAATCCTTAGACACTGTTAGTTAGGAATCTTTGTGTTAGCTCCATATACATTTGTAAATTTTTCATGTATTACGATAATATGTATTATCAATAAAAATGATCATTATTTTGCTCTCATTCATACATGTTGCTATATATTGTCATAATACAGGTAAAAGTCGTGAGATCTGTATCGATCTTAAGCATTTTTAAAGGTTATTAGGCATATGTATACAAATTTACCTTTGGCCTATATCATTGCATATACAGATACATGTAAATCCATGAATTTTGAAATGACCTAGGGGGACATAAGTGTTTAATTCCATAAAGCTTTTCTCTAATGTGGTTTAACATTAAGTGAGAGAAAACATATTTCTCTGATATAGTTTAGCATAAACTTCAAACAAATTGAGACCTACAAGTGGATAGATGATATATTTCATATCATACAGGTATCAACCTAGTTTGTCATACTCTATTTTCTCATTCATGTTAGTGAGGTATTAGATATACTATTGGATCTGTGTCACATATGACATATGTATTTGATATTTTTTAGTATTGAAAGCGTTATGGACAGAATGATAAACTTTCATTATCTTTAAACCAAATGGTTTCTTAAACTTGGTCAACCTATATAGTGATTTGGCTTAAACTTTTTACTGGTTTTTTAGTTGTTGTTACGACTATTGTAATTAATTAGTGTCCAAGGGGGAGAATGTTAGAAATTTTCATTAAAGATAGACAACAATTAATTGCAATGTTAACGATTTTAATAAATTTTTGGATAAGTGAATCAAATTTGATTCAAATAAAGATAATAAAGTAATTCAATAAAGGATCTGAATTAATAAGTCTAGTGAAGAAAATGGACCCTAATTAGTATAAACTGGACCTGTATTGAGTTTGTGATGAGAAAGTCTGATATGGATGCTATATATATAAGATTAAGGTCTCATGTAGCTACTTGAGCAAATCGTGAACGTACAGATACTCTGATTTGTTAAAAGGATCACATATTAAGAAAGCTGCAGAAAGGTGTTGAAGATGTTTCAGTGATCAAGTCTTTTGAAGTTCATTGGAAAAATAAGATCATCTCGGCTCTAAAAAGCTCGGTTTAATTCATAGACCTGAAACTAGGTATTTTTTGTTTTTTCTTCATTTGTTCCCTTTCATGTTCGATTTTGGGCACGTAACGAAGGCTCAGTTATGTAACATCCCACTATTGAAGAGTATATATCCGAAATATCCAGAGGACATTCAGGAACATATCCTGTGAAAGTGGCATGTTAGAACAGTCACATTTACTTAATATGGCATCATATATAAAACACGAATACTCAAAATATCAACTCCTTATTCCATTTGTAAAACATAGTTACACTATAGCATTACACTCCATAATTCATATATACAGTATAATAAATATCTAAGAGCATGTTGCTCTTTTACAAAATATTCTACATGGAATGAGAAACTAAACAAAAACATTCGATCTAACTCTACAGTCTCAGTTGACCGACCTTTGAGCAATTTCTGGAGTCCAAAAACACAGTATTAGACTTCTTCTAGAGTGTCTTAATAGCTAGGTCTCCTTTTTTGTACCTGAAAATTAATGTTGCAATTTTTATGAGTTTTGCGAACTCAGTGAGTGAACCATCATCGATGTACTTACTCATATCAAACCACAATGATAATTCACAATTCAATTTACAATCAAATCACATCACTAATATTGAATATCACGTCACATTTCATTTTAGAATAGTTCATTCAAACATTCAGCTCATACATATCAATTTGTATTTGCAATGCACACGTAACTCACTTTCATTGTTACTTTGTTGTGACCAAGCGTCTTTTTAATTGTCCCATATCTGTTGTGGATACTGGGCTCATTTATAACTGTCCCGTATCCGTTGTGGATACAGGGCTCATTTTAATACTGAGCATGTGGCTCTTTATACACGTTTATGATCTTTAAGCTCTTTTTCACTAGCCACTCTGGTTACACCTTTCTTTATCTAATCATGCATTTCAATGAGATGCATCAATTCACAGAATATGCCATCAATAACATTTAATCATGATGCATAGTCAGTTTCACATATTCATTGGACTTAAGTCCGACATTCAACATTTTTTATTAAGTACACATATTTATTTCAGATTCACATTCAATGAAGCACTTCCAATATGATCTCAATAATCAAACTCCTCAGACGATCAATGTCCGGAATTATCACAATCATATAAATATCAGTTCAATAATAAAAAATTTAGCAAATACAAACAATCCTAGTGAGAAATATCTAAGTTACTCACAGTAAGCTCCAGATAGTTATTGCCTCGACCGACAGGCAATGTCTGGAAGCTGGCGTTTGACTTGTGTGTCTAAATCATGCAATACACACATTTATACACATTACTAATTTGCTTAATCACGTAAGTATTCAATGATACACATATGTATATATGTTATATACAATGCATGCTCAATGACATTCCCGAGTTTGTTTCCTTAATTAAGTCTTGATCATTCAAACCATTATAACTTGTATATGTCTAGTTTGCACTTAGGTTTATACCTCAAATATACTTGATTATTCTAATTGCATCAATCAATCATTCACCAATGTTCTTCTAGCATTATATGATCACACAATACCCAAATTCTCATACATTCATACCTAATATACCTTACTCATATCCTTTGGATCACATTTGCATTTCTAAGAACACTTTTATATCTTTAATCATCTGTAAATTTCCATATTTGGATACATAATAATATCAATCCATTCTTAATTTGTAATCGTAAATTCATAACCTAAACATATCAAACTCTTTATTAACTTATTCAACCTCAAACTAGGTTCATTTCAAGCTTCAATCAAGTCTAAATACACCAATTCAGACTTAATTGGTTTAACATGTATATCACAGAAATTTTCAATTCAAGGCCTTGCCCACGATCATAGTGGACCTTCCCACGATCGTGGTGGACCTTCCCACGTGACAGAAGCTAATACAACTAGCTACGGTTGTGGGATGAGTGCCTCGATCATGCCCTGTCCTCTTTTCCCCAATTTTACACAAACTATACCTACTTAAAAACATCACTAAAAACTTCAAATTTCTAGAATTCATGTTCATTTATGCCACCTCATTTCATGCTAATCTAACTACCATGTTGGTTGCATTAGATCCCACAAAAATCTACTCATTTACTTCATTACCATTCTCTTTATACTCTCAAACATGCAATCCTAACTTTTCCATATTTGAAAACACTTCATTCTCACCTCAATTTCATCTTAAAAACATCCATATAATAACTTATAAACTATGGTTCATCATCTATATAAAAACAGAACACAACCTCATCATTCAACACCATTTTCACTATCAATCATCCCTAAAGATCATCATATATGTTTCATTTAAAACAAACCATGAAGATTAATAAAATACTTACTTGTTTTAGCTCCAAAGCTTCTTCAAATCACGTAAACCTAGCTTCTTCCATGCTACACAATCATCAACTTTTAAGGTAGAATAGGCTAGGTTTTCATATCAATAAGGTGAAGATAACTAGTTGTTGTAGTGATAAGATGAAAGATGGTGGTAAAAGCTCAAGATCATGGTTCAACCTAGCTCTCCAAGCATTACACAATCATCATCTTTCAAGAAGGAAAGATTAGGTTTTCTAGTAACAAGATGAAGAAACCAACAGTCTTGGATTGGCAAATGTAGGAGTTTGGAAAAATGGACATGGTTGAGGGTGACAGTGAGATGGTCATGAGTGAATAAGATGAAGAAGATGCAGGCATGTAACAAGAGTGAAAGACAAATAAAAGCTGAAAATAATTGTTTTCAATGTAAGTGTCATGGGTGATAAGTGTGAGTGGCAATTGTTATGACACTTGCCACTTGCCACTTCTCATCTTCCTATAGTTCTACTTGGCTCTTTTAATAACTAGTCTATTTATCTCTCAATTTCTAAATCAATTGTCACCCAATTTTCTATACCACTTGTCAAATAATCCTATTGCCATTTGTCATTTATTTCTCCATATGTCACTTATTTCTACTGCCAATTATCAATTTTTCTTATCATTGGCATTTTTTTTCTAGTCCAAAAATACACATAAATTTATAAATCTCCCAGTTTTGACAAATAGATTCCAAATTAACAATTATCATTCACCAAATCAAAATTGACGACATAATAATTCACAATTCACATTCCAATCATTTTAAATCATTCCTACCCCATAAAATGTCAATTGAGTGCATATACAATATTTGCAATGTGTTTAAAAATCATAATTCACGTGTGTGTATGATAATGTTATGCATGAGTATGAAATGCATTTCCTAATTTCTTAACACTATTTCTCATGTGTAATAGTCTTAGGTTATAACCCTAGGTATGGAGACATGTTATGCACTACATTTGCCACCTATATTTCCATACGCTAGAAAGAAAGACGTGTCAAGCTATTTAAGGGTGAGAAAAAGCATCCTAATACATTAATATTGGAGATTGTTAATTGGACAAAAAAATAATATCAATTGTTCTCTTGATCAATCGGTACAGCTCGTGGTTAGCTTCTTTCGGGAATATTTAATTCTCATACCATAGGAATGAAATTGTAAGAATTCAACATCAGTTATAGAGAGCTGATCATTGTAATGGCAGGTCCATTTATGGGTTGGTACTGATGTAATAACTTTACTTCTTGTTCATTTCTTATTTAATGAATTAATTCGTATGATATGATTTGGATGACGATTCTTCTTGAATTTCTAATCCATTCAAAGCATATTATCCTTCTTATCTCCCTCACTTGGTCAACAATTAGCTATTTTAAAAGTTTTAGTGATCACTCATGTTCTCTTTAATCACTAATTCTCTATAACCTATAGTAACATCCTCAAAATTTTCTTACAGGCAAGGTGGTTATATGAGAAAATATGTATAAACTCTTTAACATAAAGAATCTTCCTATGAACTACTCTATATACTTTGCAAAAATAACCAAGAAAAATGTACCTTTATTATGTTCTTAACTTATACTTTCACAAGTTTACTTGCTATTCTTTGTTTGAGGAAAAAAAATGTATCAGTATGTCTATATTTACCTAAAAAGTGGCATAAAATGTTACATCAATAACATGGCTAGTGTTATTATAATGAACCTTATGATTTTGTGTGAATGATGGACATCCCTTTTTTAGATATTAAAGGAGTTGAAAGCTCTTTTTAGGTAGTGAGGATATCTAGCATAATTATACGTATGAATCATATTTCTTTGATTGTATATGCTTATAATGAGCATAAACAAATGCCATAACATTATGCTTAGTATGAGGCCTAAAAAAGATGGAGTAAAATTATATTATGTTATGTCTTTGCATAAAACTTTATGCCTATTCTTTCCTTGAGTTCTAGGTCTAGATTGCAAAGCATACATGAAAGCATGAGGCTTGCTCTTAAAAGATGCCTTAGTGAATATGGCATATGTATATGATTTATGCGTATGCTTAGATGTGAACGCTTTATGATTATTTGTCACGTTAAGTAATGATTGTCCACTATGCAAATTAGGATTCGATTAGTTCACTAATTTCTTGTGGAATTGACTATAACCCATGCACTTATAGAATATTAAGGTTTTTATAAGAATAAAACTTATTCAATAAGTTTTTGGCACCATTGTTGGGGAGTTACCTAGGATTAGTTAGATTCCTTTAGTCTAAGGAATTTTTGCACCTCTTATGTCATTGCAGTTGCATGACCACAATAGTTACTTAAAGTTTAAATCGGATCGTTGAAACCTTAGCATATGGCATCACCCGTTTGAATAAGCAAGACGTTAAGAAGAAGAAATTGAAGAACCTATAGTGGAAGAATTTCACCAAGAATTTCAGTAAGAAGGAAACCAAGGAAACCTGTTGCGCACCCTTATAGAATTCATGAGACCAGGGTTCAACGCTACAAATCAAGGCATGACTCGAACGGTTCAAGTAGCTTCATTTAAAATTAAGCTTGCCCTACTGAACATATTGCTAACAAATGTGCAATTCTACAAGTTGACTAATGAGGACTCTAACGCACATATAGTAAATTTTCTAGAAATATGTGATACCTTCTGATATCATGGAATGTCGGAAGATGTTGTTAGGATGAGGCTCTTCCACTTCATGCTAAGGGATAAAGCTAAGCTATGGTATCATCAGTTGAATCCTGTAAATGTCATAACTTAGGAGCAATTTGTGCATGCATTCCTGGATAAGTACTTCCCTCTCACTAAGACTATGAAATTGATAAAGGAAATAACAAATTTCAAACAAAGTGATAGGAGTCACTTTATGAAGCTTAAGAATGGTTTAAGGATTTGCAAAGGACGTGCCCACATCATAACTTACCAAAGGAATTCTTGTTGCAAACCTTCTATAATGGCATTAACCCATCCACACGAGGCATCATAGAAGCGACATCTAGTGGATCTTTAATGAGAAAGATGGTTGATGAAGTGGAGGAGTTGTAGGAGGACATGGCCAGTAATAGTTGTCTTTGGACAATTGATAGGATTAGACAACATACAACCCTCCACAAGCAAAAGGAGCTTTAGCTATTGACCCAATCATGGAAATGCAACTTAAGATTGATAACTTGACCTAACAGCTAAATAATATGAAAGGCTCTTCTTCAGCTTATGTGAAAGCTATTCAGCAAAGATGTGAGTTGCGTGGACAAAAAAACCATGACATCAATGATTGCTTTCTAGTGAAAGACCATAAATCGGAACAAATTAACTATATGGGAGCGCAATTTGGTCGAGGAGGAGGAGCAAGCCTTACTCAAACACATGTAATCCTGGATGGAAGAACCACCCAAACTTCTCCTAGTCAAATAATATAAGAGGTCAATTTCGACCTCAAGGCTACTTGGATTCCAAAAGGAAAAACCCAATTCCACGAACTCTAAATCAGATAAAATTCTGGACAAGCTCGAAAACATGGATGATGCTCATAAGAGATTGGAAGGAAATTTTGAATAAGTAACAAAGAACCACACCTCGTCTATCCACAAATTAGAGGTGCAAATGAGCCAATTGGCAAATGCATTGTCTACACGAAGTGTAGGAAGCGTCTAAGCAATATGGAATCAAACCCAAGGGAGTAACTACAATTAAGTACATTGCGAAGTGGGAAGGAACTTAAACAACCCATAAAGTCAAAAAATGAACCCCACTCTGCAGAAAAAGACAAGGAAAAGGAGAAAGATGTGGACATAAGCGAATACACTCCGTACGTTGCCCCTCTGCCATATCTACCCAAAATTTCATACCCTTAACGACTCCATAAGAGCAAATTAGATGCACAATTTGTGAAGTTCATAGAGAAATTGAAGACTTTGCAGATAAATCTTTCGTTTGTTGAGGTTTTAGAAAGCATGCCCAAGTATGCTAAGTTTTTGAAAGATATCTTATTGAAGAAGCATACATAGGAAGAGAACCAAACTGTAACCTTAACTGGAAACTGTAGTTCCATAATCACCAATCAAAAATGCCTTCCAAGTTAAAGGATCTAGGGAGTTTCACAATACCCTGTATGGTTGGTGAATTTGAGTTCACAAAATGCCTATATGATTTAAGAGCAAACATTAATCTTATGCCTTTGTCGATATTTCAAAAATTGGGGCTTAGTGAGGTCAAACTAACTACTATGCTAATTCAACTGACCGATCAATCTATTAAAAGACTGTTTGGAGTGGTAGAAGACGTTTTGAGGCAAGTGGACAAATTCATGATTCCTGTGGACATTGTTATTCTTGATTTCAAAAAAGATAAGAAACGTCCACTAATTCTTAGACGACCTTTCATAAATACAAGTAAAGCATTGATTGATGTTTATGAAGGTAAATTGACCCTCCAGATTGGTGAAGATCAATTAGAGTTCAATAGGAACAAGGAATTGAAGAATCAAAAGGAAAGCAGTGCTTGCATGAAGATTGATATTATAGATGAAAGTGTACAAAAGCAAATACAAAGTTGCTTTGCAAAAGTTAAATTGGTAAAAATGGAGACAGAAAATGAAGCTGAAAAGGCGAATGAAGTTGAGTCTGAAGGAGATGTTAAAATGGGGGAAGCCGGGTGTTCAAACCTATTAAGAAATATTAGTGCGAACTGAAGGATCCATACCACCATCCACAGAGAAACCACTAACCTTAGAGCTTAAACCTTTACCCACGCATCTCCGATATACCTTTCTAGGCCGTAAAGATCAAACACTACCCATCATCATTTCCAACCAATTAGATGGGGAACAAAAAAGTAGGGTGGTTGAGACTATTAGGAAGTAGATTAAGGTCATGGGATGGCAAATATCTAATATTTGGGTATAAGCCTAAATATGTGTATGCATAGGATAAACCTTGAAGATGGAAGCAGAGCTATGAGGGAATGTCAACGTAGGTTGAACCCTCACATGAAGGCAATAGTCAAAAAGGAGGTAGTAAAGCTTTTAGATAAGGGTATCATATACCTTATATCTGATAGCAAATGGGTCAGTCAGGTACATTGTATACCAAAGAAGGGTGGAATGACTATAATGGAAAGTGAAAGTGGAGGATTAATTTCGACAAGAATGGTCATAGGATGGAGAGTGTGCATAGACTATCGCAAACTCAACAAGGTGACTAAAAAAGACCATTTCCCTCTCATATTCATAGATCAAATGATAGAAAGAGTGGCAGGTCACTTATTCTACTACTTCTTAGATGGTTACTCAGAGTACAATAAGATATTCATCTACCACGAAGATTAAGAAAAGACTACGTTCACATGTCCTTATGATACCTTTGCTTATAGACAGATGTTGCTTGGGTTATGTAATGCCCCAGCTACGTTTCAAAGGTGTATGATGTCTATCTTTGCAGACATGATTAAAGATATTTTGGAAGTCTTCATGGATGATTTCTTTGTCTTTGGAGACTCTTTTGAGAAGTGTCTAACCAATTTGGATAAGGTACTCCAAAGATGTGAAGAATCACAATTAGTGTTGAATTGGGAGAAGTGTCACTTTATGGTACAGGAGGGGATAGTGCTCAAGCACAAATTTCGCACCAAAGACTTGAAGTGGACAGAGCAAAGATGAAGGTTATAAAAAAACTTCCACCTCTAATTAATGTCAAGGGCGTGTGGGCATTCCTAAGCTATGCTGGGTTCTACCATCACTTTATTAAAGATTTCTCACAGATTGCACAACCCTTGATAAACTTATTAGTCAAGGATGTGTCTTTCCTTTTTGATAATAAATGTTTGTGTCTTTCCTTTTTGATAATAAATGTTCAACTGCATTCAATCAATTAAAGGAGGCACTAACATCAGCCCCAATTTGACACTTCCATTTGAGGTTATATACAATGCAGGCGACCAAGCTATAGGTTGCATGCTAGATCAAAAAAAGGATAAAAAGTTGCATACAATTTACTACGCATGTAAAAAACTTTCAAGATCTCAACTGAACTACACCCGCACGAAAAAAGAATTACTTATAGTGTTGTATGCATGTGATAAGTTTCGTTCATAACTTTTGGGCTCTAACCAAGAAGGATGTAAGTCTAGACTTATTTGATGGGTGTTACTCTTACAAGAGTTTGATATAGAAATAAGAGATAAGAA
>JANZXP010128601.1:0-16000 GCA_027576715.1 Erythroxylum flavicans
ACTGTGGAAATGACTTGTCCTTCAGGAAAATCTGGATAAAGATGTTGTGTTGTTGAAGCATTTCTCATGATACATTGAGTGGTAAAGTGTTAGAATCAACAAAACCCTTCAAAAAGGTTCAAATATTTATGCAGAAGTTCATCAAATTCATCATAAATTAACACACATCTAACATATAACTTTAAATTGGATTTGTTATTATTTTAATAGCTTTCATAGAGATCAGGAGGTGCCTTTGATGGGACAAAAAACATGGCCTTGAACTCTACATCACCTTTTATATTAAAATGACTCCAAGCAATAGGTTTCTCATCGTTAAAGTCTTTTGCTAGAGCTTTATAAAAATTTGTGTACTCTTCTTCAATAACCTCCTTTGGATTCCTCCAAATAGCCTTAACATCATTCAAAAGTTCCCATCTATATTTAGTCTCCTTCACAGTTTTTATCTTGCGTTTCTCCTCTTTGTCTTCGTCATCTTCGCTCTTCTTAGATTCCTTTTCTTCCTCAAAAGTGGCTATTTCCTCTTCATCACTTGACTCATCCTCATTTGTAGGAACCTCTACATCAACCTCTTCACTAGCCCACAAATATTGGGAAGTTGATGAATTCAAAGTATTTCTTTACCAATCCCTTCAATTTGCTATGCTCTAAAGACTTTCTAACTCCGTCCCTAAGATGCAATCTAATCTCAGTTCCACGTCCTAATGGTTCATTCCATGTGTCCTCAGATATTGCAAACGTTCCATCAGCCTTTGACTCTTATACATATTGTTGTTCATCATTATGTTTGCTAAGACTTCAACATAATCAGCAATGAGATAAACAAAATAGAACCCAACTCCAAACTGTGCAATCAGGTTGAGGTCTCCACTTGTCTACATTTTCTCCATAAAAGCAAAAGTTAACTTCGTTGTGGTTCCCAATTTCTTGATCAAATCTTCCTTCATCATACCTATACCTCGGTCATAAATTGAAAGAAGCTTCTTTTCTTTGTCCAATTTAATCTTGACTTCAAGCTTGGTATTGTCACCTTCACCCAAAACCTCCTTATTAGTGAGGGAAAGGAATATAATCTTATCTACCGTGTTAGATGTGCTAGATATCAAATCTCTCAGGAAAATGTTTGTGTTGCTGTAAAGAGAGTTGACAATAATATCCATAAGTCGAGACACCTCAACTTAGAACTCAAACTTCTCTGTATTACTGCAAAGTGATCTCTTCGATATCGACTCTACTTCTCTCTTTGCGACATCAGAATCCGTTAATAAACCATGTGGAACGGTGCCTAGTTCTCTTCAACCTTTGGAAGGTTGACCACGTCGCCGTAGTCATCCTCTAAATGAACCCCTTCATAGAATACAAGTAGATCCACGTTAATTTGTGGTTCATTAAAGCCAAGATTTTGGCTTCCAGAATATTGAATATCATGTTGCTTGTAGTATTCAGATATGCTACAATTAACTTTAATTTCTAATAATTGGTCTGAATAAATAGTTTAAAGGGTAGTCAAACTAGGATGGGTCAATGACTACACCTGTAACCGATTCCTACATCATCAAGAACAACCCTTCTGCTACCACCAATCTCCAATCTCTCCAAACGCTACACAACATCATCAAGTTGTTATTGAATTAGAAGAAGTAGGCTCTGAATGACTGCCTCCATGAAGGCCTTCAACTCTTGATCTGCGTCATAAAGTTAGCTGCTTTCAGCTACGTCTTTTTGGGCCATCACAAACCTTTCGCTCTGAGACCAATTGACGCAAAGAGGAAGCAAAAGGAAAACTAAAGAGAAATTTTATTGATTGATAAAAACTTGACGGTAATATACGAGCTCTAAACCCCTTTATAGAATGAGATACTTAGTAAAAACCTTATCAAATTAAGAAACATTTCCTAATAAGAAAACTAATAAATAAAAATTAAACTTGAAATAGAATTCTATCTCCTAACAAGAAACCTAATAAATAGAAATTGTATATTAAATAGAATTATAGTCAAAATAGGAATAATAAGAAACGTAATATTTAGCATGTCCCTACATCACATCATTTTAACTGTAAGTCCCAATTCTGGTTTGAGACCTTTCAGAAAAAGCCTACCTATTAAGGCAATGAGAGTTTATTCGAATATCTGTCGAACGAGGCACAATAGTCTAACATCGATCCTTCTTGTTTTAACTCCTTCAGGTCACCCATAGGATCCTTGAAAATACCTCGTTGAATGTTTATCATAGTATGGTTAAGAGTTCATCCCACTTTATTGCTTCCTCTTCCTTTCAATTTCTGATCATAAGCTGGTAACACTCTTATGCTACACCATCCATATGCAGAGAAGTTATCCTTGTCTTCATTTCTTCAAGGGCATGATCCATTATAAAAAAATGCTCACAACGATAGCTTTAACTTCTTACCCATGTTCCATCAAATGTCAAAAACTCAATTTTGTTGACCCTCGTTGGTGTAGTATAGTGTCATCAATCTCTATGGCTTCAGTATCTTCCCTGCCAATCTTTTGCATAAATAGTGGGAACATTGATTTGATGTCATTAATCTCTCTCGTTCCACATTTAGGCTTCCAGGAGATTCTTCATGCTTTCTTCTAGATGACTTACTTCTACTCCTTGTGTATTTTCTGCCGTTGAGTTTCACCAAGGGTCAACCACTCCAATACCAGATGTTGTGAAATTCTAACACTCACACAAACTTCTTGTATAATGCTCCAGAACGTAAACAATCAAGAGAGAGAGAGAGAGGTAAGGAGGCAATTCACTTATAATTTTTCATTGATTTCATAATTCTATTACAATGGCTACTAATAACAGTATAAGAAGCTTCTAGATAAAGACATGTGTCTTCTCTTGTCGTCGGGTTGTTATAGGCTATATACTGATATATAACTCTTCAGTGTCATTTCTAGCTTCTTCAACAGAATAGAAGGGTTTTATGATTAGGAATACCAATAGATCGGGTTGGACGACCCTTGGCCCGACGGGCCCATCTTTAATATTTTTTTAAAAATAAAACATCATTTTTGCCGTTCCAATCAGGCCATAGATAGAGTCAATCAACCCATGCTCAGCTCGACCAGGCCACAATTTTGGCCTATGACTCGGTTAACTCAAGCCAAAATTGACATTCCTATATATGATAATATGATCCTTTAATTAAATGAGAAGTTGAGATTGTTTAAAGAAGGCTAATCGTCTAATAAAGTAATACATGCATAAAAGAGGCTACGCTTTTTTATTGGTCGTTTCAAGAAGTGCTATAAAGCTGGGATTGATGGAGTTAGCTTGGTGCTCGAGTCCAAGCTTCTTAGAGGGATCATTCATCCCTTTGACATTCTATAAAAGAAAGGACATTAGCTAATGGGCAGCTTTAGTTGGCCCTTTATTCCTTCTCTCCTTCTTTCAGCTGTTGAAGCAAATTATTTTAAATACGTAGACTTGCTATTGGTGTCAAACAAGAATTCATTTTGGATGATCAAAGTTACTCCTCGATTCAGTTATTCGGTGATCATTTGATCATTGGATAAGTGCATTTCAAAAGAATGGATCTTGATAAGAATTGGGTTCTTAGCATTTAAAGTTCCACCATCAGCTTTTCAATTCGGACAAAAGCTGCATCAGGTTGAGTAAGAGGGACAATTAGGTTGGAAGGTTCAGGGACAATTGTATGATTCTCCAAGTCTATGTCAATTCTTTGGAAAGTGATTGTCACAATTAGAGTTATTTATCTACTACATTAGCTATGCAGCTAAGATTATCCCTATATCAGCATTCTATTAGTATAGAATGAATACTGCCGAATGCAAACCGTGGATGTTACGAGTTTGCCCCAGTTCCCATCTTTTGATGAAAAACACGTTGGGGCCTAATTCTAGCACCTGGAACATTCTTTGCTCGGATGTGAATCCAGCTTCATTAATGAGTGCCTCAGCCCATTTTATCTTTTCCAATTCATACTTCCCCTCTTGTCCATCACTGGATAAGCCACCTTTTTACCTATGAAACAACAAAAAATGGGATGTTTCACATTTTCGAGCTCCAGTAGAAAGGATATGAGGGGAGAGGAGGACAAAGCTTGAAGGCAAGGAAAATAAGAGGAGATTTCCCCGCCTTAGGAGGAAGAAGTTGCCAATGAAGCTGGCAAGCTAAAATTTACAAGCAGAAGATGACACAATAAAGAGGGGAATTAGAGCAAGAATTAAGAGATTTAAGAGCATAAAATGAAAGCTTTGCTTCTGGTTTTCCATGGGAAAGTAAGTTTAGAGCTAAGCTGCCGGCAGTCAAGAAAGAAGAGTTTGAAAATGAAAAGGGAGCTACCGAAACAAATGAAAACGAAACAAATGAAAATGAAGGAAAAGGAGAACACGTAAAATTATCTTGTCTCATAGAGCATTTAGAAGAAAGACGATTTACTTCACTTTAACAAGTACATAGAGTTTCTTGAGTAGACCATCAGAATAGTATCTTGTTATTTAAACATACCACATGAATGGAAGATGACCACGGGATTAACGGGACATCTTCTTCCAAGATTTGGCCGGACACGTCTAGGAAACTAGGAACTATGAAGTGAATCTGCTATTTCCGTCATCATTTTCCTTCATTGATCTTTCCTCCTTGAGCCTCCTCCATTCACTTCATCCATTGAATACTTTTTAAGTTACTAATGCAATGGCTTATACATAACAGCATAACTATAACATCCCAGTGACAACTCAACTTTTATTAATCATAAAATAGGGTAGTACAACGACAACTTCTTGGTTCTTATTCCCCAGCGTACAGTGACCGATCACTGCACCACATAGCCTACGTAATGCAGCCCCTTGGAATATGCACTTGCATGGAAACCTCTGGAAATGGTTACAACTAACCAAATATATAGTACTATCATATATAATATGCACTAGCATGGAAACCTCTGGAAATGGTTACAATTAGCCAAATATAGAGTACTATCATATATAATACTATCCCTTTTTCTTAACTCTGTAGCTTACGTAATGCAGCCCCTTGAAATATGCATTTGCATGGAAACCTCTGGAAATGGTTACAACTAACTAAATATATAGCACTATCATATCTATCTCTTTATCTTAAACTCGGATCTCCACAGACCATATGTACATCTCTTCCAATGGCACGGGAAGCATCAGGGTCACCAATCCACTAACGGAGTTATAGCTGAACTCAGTCTCCACATTCCCCACAGCGCATTTCAGTGGCTGCTGGGAAGAGTAAAAACCAAACTTTCCACATCCCCTGACTTTAAGGCCAATGGTTGCAATTGGATGGCGGTTTTTACTAAGAGGAGGTGCTATCTCAGAGGAGACTTCGCCATCATAGAAATCTGATTTTTTATCAGAAGCTCTGTGGATTTCAACCTGCTCCACAGCACCACCAGTATTGAACATTTCAAGTAAGCCTATTGGTGCAAAGACAATTTTCGAAGTGATTTCCTGGATCATCAGTGAGGAGTGTGTCATTTACAAAACACTGGTAATAACTTAGATACTGCTGAAGGAGAGAAAAAAGAGATGCATGGGAGAAAGACTTGCCTTCATTGGACAGAAATGGAAGACTTCGTATTCAAGAACTTCAAGTGTAACGGGCACTGAAGCACCTTCTGGTAATCGGATGACCTCCCCTATAATTCAGGACAATTGATATTGTTAAGCTTTTCTAAATCCAGAACATCCATAGAACATTAAGATATCAAAATTAAATCATTTCCATATGATGCCATATTATTTTCAAGCAAATTAATGATGCCCGACTTGATAAGAAAAAAGCAACTATTTCTGAAAGCCTAGAACTCCTGTCCAATATTGGATATTTTTTAGCTTCTACAGTTTCTTTGAGAAAGTTAAGTTTGATGTAGCAGGTAATCTCAGTAAGTTACCTGATCTATAGGCGTATACCACTGTTTCCCCATTCCAATCTGCACCACCAACTTGAGCAATACAGTCAACATCAGAGGCACGTACAGAACCAGAAAGGGTACCAGGAGAAGCATCATGTATGCGGGTCTTCTTTTCAATCTTACACCAACCAGCCCCTTGGCAGTTGAATACACCAACCACACCAGTACATTTGTTCACATTCCATATCTTTAAGAGGCTGCACAAGTTTCCACAAGTGTTAGTCTGAGACTGAATAAAGCAGCACGCTCAAAACAAAGTTGCCTAAATGTAGGATAGCTAATGTATTAACACCTGGTCCCATCTCGTGCTGGATCAGAAAAGAGAGAGTCACGGGTTGGCCTGCCAGGAAGTTGAGCTCGTAGAATTGAACCATCAGGAAGAACCAGCTTCTTTAACAGATCAAAGTTATGGTTTCCAGGTTTGTCACTGTAAGTATCAAAACAAAAGTTTTCATCATTATAGTTGCTTTGTTTCATGTACTGAAACTTCTTTATGGATGTATAACAGAGTTTTAGAAAGATACCTAACATAGATAGGACTTCCACCAATGGCACGGGCTGCACCATGATAATCTGCAGCGGCGTGTAAACTCTACAACCATAGAAGCAGCAGTATTATGTGCAAAATAGCAAAAGTTTGTTAAACATTAGCTATTGTCCCAACAGAACATCAACAGATTGCAGTCATGATAAATTCAACATTACAACCAGCCAAATAATAACTGATCCATCATTCACATACATGGAACATATCCCAATCAGGCTGCATAAATTCTCCAAGGAATAGACTGTTGTAAGCCACAGATGAAACATGGATGGTGTGAGAAGCTGGGTCTCTAGGGTAGAAATCATCAGAAGCTCTGACTACAGCAGTCTGTTTAGTACTATAGAGTCCATCAGTGTTATGACACATGCTTGCAATACATCCATTATCAGGGAAATTTTTTGCAATAGAGGCCTCCAATGCTTGAACATAGCTGTGGGTTAGAGACACCCTTCCACCATGGCCAGCTCCAAGGGTTTCAATTATGTTGTGAACATCTACTTTAACTCCATCTATTCCACAAGATGCCAAATAGGCATGCATCTCATTATAGAAATTAAAAACCTTTTCTGGATGCACCAAACCAACCCCATGAACATATAAGCTGTCTATAACAATGTCCGGCTGGTTTCCTAGTACACCTGGACACTGAACTGGATATGCTAATAAAGTGTCATAGTGCTCCATTCCAGCAGCTGCTGGTTTTACTCCACCCCAGTAACCAGCCATAGCATGCCATACATAAACAAACCTGCAGCATCAGACAAAGCCAAATCAAAACTACAAAAGTTGTAAACTGAATTTAAACTTTTACTCTTTATTTCTTCAGAAGTTGCCTAGTATCAGATTGTCATCAAAACCCTATTACAGCCTGTTAAAGTGTAACAACAAATTGAGCAAGCAATAGATGTAACATTCATACATTGACTAAACAAGACTAGAAAAATGACTCACTTCACATTATGTCTTTGCTTGGCATCCTCCACAACATATTTCAATCCGCTGACCTGTTCATTATTCTGGTGGTTTTTTTGAAATTTTGAGTTCTCTTTTATTCCTGTAAGCCTACTGGCAAATCTGTGATAAAATGAATTCAGACATCAAATAACACTTTAATCAATAAAAGAATATTAAAAGGCTCATTGTGAATAAACTGTATAAGGCTCTCTAAATATTTGATCCTACACTGCATACAGCATACATATAAAAATTGTATAGACTTAACTGAAAATAAAGAAGTAAAGTAGGTTGCAAACACACCTAAAGGTCAATCTTTCACATCAAGTCATTAACAAGTCAACTATTAGCTTTATCGCATTTAAACAATTGATCCTTCATGTAATACTCTGAATCTCATAAGAGCTAATCTGATAGAACAACCTATTCAGGACTAAGCTATCAAAGATACTTGGTTTCTGTTAAATTCTACATAAAGTAATCCAAAATGATGGCAAGTTAAATAATCCCTTTGACTTTTTAGTGTATATTTCCTAGTTATCATGTTTGCAGCATATGAACCGCAATGCATTTTTCAGGAGCTAATCAAAATTATGGGGCACTGATTGTGCTTATCCAATATGTCTACCTATATTCACATATAAGAAAAGTAGGTGTAAGCACATATTGATGCACACAAATATTAGTGTATTAGAGGCAGAGGGAGAAATATACGCACTGTGCTCCTTCTTGTACCACAGCATTAGCATCCTCCTTCCCTTTAGCTTCAATCTGTTGCCAACCATCATCAATTATCAAAAATTTTGGAGGGGTCCCTCCTTTTGATAGGCTGCAACCATATTCAGAAGAAGTAAGTCATCTTCATCTTTCCTGATTCACCATTTTTATTCATTTGAAATCACCTTCTGAGGCCTTCCTCAACACCCTCAGCTGTGACGTCAGTGTAAAAGGCATCCCAAGTGCACCAACCAAACCAATCAACAAGAGAGGGTAACTACAGAAACAACACAACAAACTATAAGAATCGGGTACTTCAACTCTAACATAACATAAGAGAGGGTAAGCATCATACTGAAGTAATAAACTCAGACATCATCGTCAAAATATTAAGTAAACACCTTTTTCTTCTCTCTGTGATGAAAAGTTTGCATACGCTGCTCTACGGCCCTGATTCAAAAGAAAAATATCCTTAAGTTAGCATACCCAAAATAATATTGTTTATAAGAAAGAAAAAGAACAACCATAGAAGAAAATTTTGAATACTCGAGTTTTAGCATAATTAGTCCTCCAATCCAAATCCCAAAAAGAGGAACTCCAAAAATCCGCAAAACTAGAGGCTGAATATACTAGCAACCAGCCGCTGTTCTACCCTTCTGATTATGTTAGATATACAATGAAACCAGACTATTTATGCTAACAGGTTCTGAAGAAAACATATATCACCAGAAATGCTGACCAACCAGTTGTAGGATTTACAAATCCCACCAGCCATAGCGATCAACTTTGAAATGAGACAAAGAGGGAAACAAAAAACGAAAGAAAATGTCGATAATAAAATGATATAAGATCCTAGTGGCAAAGATTTGAAAGCTTAAATCAGAACTCACTTTACAGCTTGGTTAATGACTTCAAAAGGGTTGGTCCCAGCATGCATGTATACAAGGTGAAGGCCTTGGTTGGTCTCAACAGTAGTATCACCTGCAAAACCAGATAAGACACCAAAAAAAAA
This sequence comes from Erythroxylum flavicans, assembly GCA_027576715.1. Classification (NCBI taxonomy): domain Eukaryota; kingdom Viridiplantae; phylum Streptophyta; class Magnoliopsida; order Malpighiales; family Erythroxylaceae; genus Erythroxylum; species Erythroxylum flavicans. Next base: position 9,163 of record JANZXP010128601.1, read on the forward strand.
AATAGGAAACGTGTTGTTCCTGTCCTGGTTTGAAACATTCTATCTATTTCTTCCCCAAAATTATGAAACAAATTCCACAAATTTGATTCGTTGGAGGATAAAACCATTGATTAGTGCCACATCCGCCTGAATGTATTCGCATCAAGAACAGCTCCACCCACAAATGATTGTTATGCCTCCTTTACTGACTAATGGGATGGGGCTGAAATATGGAGCATATGGCCCTATAATAGAGTCTAATTAATGAGAGTTCCACCCTTTAAGTTCACAGCGCTAGTCTCCCTCACATACAGCCAATGGGAAGTCAGGAAACATAAGGACAGCCTTAGCCAAATTAAAAGGGTGGACGTACCCTACACCGCTATTCTATGCACGGCTATGACCTACTCACCACTCTCGAGGCAAATCTCTATCTCATTCTTCTCATTGCCTTGGAGAACTGCACGGAATTGACCTTCAAGAAGTGGTAGGAAAACAGTGTATATAGTCTGGTTGTCATCCTGATCAACTCCTTCACCACCATCCTTGCTCTCAACTAACAAGAATTGAGTCTCCAAAGGAATGTCTTTTCCACACATGCCCATTCTCTGGGTCATCCACCATAACTTGAACCTGAAACAACACATGAAGCGGAGACCACTGCCAAAAAAATAAAAAGAAAACAAAGGAAGTTAGAAAGTTTTGGGCCAACAACTCCATTTTGAGTCCTCAAATTTGAATTGTAAGCAACATTTGATTCTTAGTTTATGTTCATCTTAATAGATATGTTCAGTCAATTGAGAATTTAGCAAAGCAAAGAAAAGAAAAGAGGTAGAAAATGTGATATTTAAAGCAGTTCAACCTCTGCACCATATCACAATAATCCGCACTAACAGATTTACGTAGATAAAATTCTGGGATGCAGAAAAAATCACCAGCGGCAAAAACACTAACGAGAATGAGAAGCCAAAACTTACTCTAGGACACCCATGGGGAAGACGTGAAGACTCTTGCTTACAGAAGCAGTTGCACCAATGAACGACCCTTCAACAAGGCCAACACCTGACCCAGGTGTCAAAACAATGTTGTCGGGGACTCCCTTCAGTATGTTTTTCCCATGAACAACAAGGCTCCCATCCTGGATAGAAATCTTTGGTGTAACCGTCATGGTTTCTGCCAAGCACTTGATTTCTTCACTCCACCAACCGAAACAACAAAAATCAATTAATGAAACAGGAACCAAACCTTAAAATAGAGCATGCCCAATGTACTTCTCACCTGAAACCCAAATTGGGTTGCCATTTACAAACTAAAAGCATCAGAAATTGTTACTAAAAAGTTTCAAACTTTAACCTAAGGGCTTAAGAATTCTTCTGTGGAGGATATTAACGGGAAGAGCATTTGGAGAAGGGGAAGATTTGCGGGGGTTAATTTCAGTATTAGAGTAAAGTCTGGGGAAGCTCAAGCGACAGTTTACATCGCAGCAACTCCACGCAACAGGACATAACCATGCATTCCACAGTACCAGCACATGTCGTTGCTTTATCTGTACTCTTCCAATCCCTCCTCTTAACATCTTCTTCTCTTCTCTCACTCACAATTCTCCGAATAATCTAAGAACAATCCCAGCTGGAAAGATTCAAACTTCGAATTACGTTCTCACATATTGTTGATGGAGAAACGGGAACATAATCAATAGGATAAGCATATTAATAAGGATTCGACTGTGTTTATATCAAGATTATCTCTTTCGGTCATTTTTGACAGGTAATAATCTAGCAAGTTGCGTTCGAGAAACCCATCAAACCATAAGTGGACCAGTTCTATTATGGCGAACTTAAGTAGAGAAACTAAGTTACGTATAAAAGTTAACAGCGGATGTATAAAAACATGTAAGCGTTTCGTAAGTAAGGATTATGAATTAAGCATTTTTAATCCCTCTCCTCCTTCTTCTGGATCCTTCTCTCTCTCCTCTGTTCTTCATTGCTTCTTTGAAAGAAGAATAATCACAGCAAACTATGACTGAAGAACCCATAAATTATTAGGACATCAAAATAGAAGCTCCAGAATAGCTAATAATCATGCCATAACTGAAACTTCATCCTCCACCAGTTGATCCGCTTGGTTAATAATCTTCAGAGGAAACAACTAGTTAGAGTAAGTAGAACTCACCAGTAAAGTCAGTTGCAGAAATTAAGTAGTCTCCCTTCTCTACTTCCAAATGTCTGTCTATATATGCCAACAAATGATATTGCTTTGAACTCAAGAGAAGCGCAATCGACAGACGAGAATGCTACTTCGATGAGAGAGAGAGAGAGAGAGAGAGGAGAGCTGAGGTCTAGTACTTTTGGAGGAGCAACAATCTACAGAAAACGCTACGGAAGTGGTGCGAGGGAAGTTGGGTTTATATAGCCATTTCCATGATTAGACTTCGAGCATGTTCGACTGTGGAGTCTTAACACGTGTAAATTCCTTGTTACTTATTTTATGATTTGAACAATCTGGATATCTTCTTTAATTTTAAATGTGTTAGAATATATTTTATATATTCTTAGATTGATTTTGGCATTTTGAATTGGACATATAAGAAAATTAAAATCATAAAGATGGGTGCAGATTGGTTCTTTAATTGACGTCTATCCAGTGCACTACTGTTGGGCATGAAAATCACGTGTGAGACACTCGTTTTTATGTGGCTGTAAGTTATTTTAATATCAAGTGTACTGCAGTTGGGATAAGGTTGAAGTAGTCCCACGTGCATTGTTCAAATGCTTGATTAAAAATAGAAGTCCATTAACACACGTATGCTAAATATCCTAGTTGAAGTGGAATACTAGCTGAAGTGGTTATCCTAGTTGACGTGGTATTCTAGCTGAACGTGTGTAGCAAGTTAAGATAGCGTAGAGTCACTGAAGTAGAGGGTTGAATTTTTCGGGTGTGTGGTCTTCGTTTTTGTGGCGGTGCAGTCATCTGTAGAGAGTGGGTGCGCAAACTATTTTTCTACTGTGCTTGTGCGTGTCTTGTGTGGGCTGTTATCAACTGGCTGGAAAAATTCTTGAGTGGGCTGCACATGCATAGTTTGTTCCTGTTTCGGTGACTGTTGGTTGCTGTTTCACGTGGAGTGGTGAAGTTCTTGTGTGCAGCAAATACATGCATGCAATGATCCATACTTGCAGTGAGAGTGTGAGATTGCAGTGATAATTATTGGAGTGTGTATTTTTCTAGTTTGGCAAAAGCACTGGTCCTCTTCGTTTTTTTTTTGGCGTAGTTTGCGCATTTTGGTGGGTTGTTATGAGTGAGTACTGTCTGCATTTTTGGGAGTTGGATTTTTCTGTCTTGGAGTGCAATGAATGATGGCCGTGACTATTGGAGGAGAAAAATTCATAGGGAAGTTTTATTAATCTCAAATAGTTTGTTATTTTATTTTCTGTTAATTAAATACTTGAGATAATTTTTACTTGTTATTAAGTTGAGTGAAAGTAGGTAGAAAAATTCTCTGACAAGGTTAGCACGAGTCGGTCGTGTTATCGGGTGTGAAAATCTTTCACGGGTAGTTAGGTTGTGAAATAGTTGCAGAGATTGAAAGATGTTGTGTTAAATCAATTCTGTGTAATTCTATTGGACTATCGTGAAAGTGATTAAGCTAGGTGAGGGCCCCGCAGATGTAGGCCGAGTGTGTCAAACTGCGTTACCAAATTTCGGTGTTTCTTTTATTTCGGTTCAGCTTGTTTTTATTTTATTCGTGGCAAAGAAATTTGTGGCATGTTTGCGAATTAATTAACCCCTTTTGGTTTTTCAATTGGTATCAGAGCAAAGTCGCCGATTCAGAACTTGGTAGCAAGTTGGTGGAGATCCTAAATTCGTAGACATGGCCACGAGAGAGGGTGCATCAATTACTAGACCGCCATTATTGGATGGATCTAATTACCTAGCATGGAAATCCCGAATGAAAGTCTTTATTCAGGCTCAGGCCACGAGAGCATGACATTTAGTAGAATACGGCTAGACACATCATATGATCATAAATGATAAAGGAGATGCAGCTAAAAAAGACCCATCTGAATGGACGAGAATGGAAGAAGAAAGTGCACTAGGAAATTCCTAAGCAATGCATGCGATTTTCAGTGCTGTTGATGAAGGACGCTTCTCAATGATCTTAGCAAGTGAAACGGCAAAGGAAGCGTGGGATGCCCTGCAAACCATTCATGAAGGATCAAAGTCTATGATAGCGTCAAAACTACAAATGCTAGCAATGCGATTTGAAGAGCTGAAGATGGATGAGCATGAGACTATTTGTGACTTCCACGAAAAATTAAGAGATATTGCTAATCAAGCTCATCAACTGGGAAAGAGGTACTCCAATGTGAAGTTGGTCAAGAAAACACTGAGATCGCTCCCACTAAGATTTATCCCGAAGATTGCAGCAATAGAGGAGGCTCATGATATTGATACTCTATCATTAGAAAAGGTCATCGAAATTTTTACAAATTTCAAGATGAATCTCTTAAGAGGCAAGCAAGAAAGAAACAAAGGATTGGCACTACAGGTGGAAACTGTGAAAAATACTCCTTGGAAGATGAATAAGATGAAAGTGAAGACATGATTCTACTCACACGAAATTTCGGTAAGTGGCTGAAAAGAATGAAGAAGGATAGACCTGACTTTAGAAAAAATGGTGGAAGTTCATCAAGTGCCAACCCAAGGCAACAAATCAAGACACAAAAGGGAGAACGGAAGGTAAGAAGAATTCAATGCTATGAATGTCAAGGGTTCGGACATATTCAATCAGAATGTGCCAATACTTTAAAGAAACAAAAAGGAAAGTCCTTCACCACCACCTGGAGTGAAAATGATTCTGAGAGTGATTTTGGTAGTGAAGAAGAACTAGCAAACAATGTTGAGTCAGTTGCGTTATACAGTAAAAGTCCAGTTACTTGCTTAACAGTAACTGAGAAGGAAGTAACTGAAGGCAGAAAAGGGAGCAGACATGAAAATTTCAAAAATGGTTCAGCTCAGGATTTAGTATCAGACTATGACAGTGATGGAAGTAGCACTGATGATGAGAATGGGAGCATTAACGAGGGTTACAAAGCTATATATAAGAAATGGGTGAAAACGTATAAAGAAAATGGAAGATTGAAGGAAGAGAATTTTTGCATAAAGAACACCATACAAGAATTGGAAAAGAAGCTGATGTTGATGACATACGAGCTTGGTAAGGCTAGAATGAAATTAATAAGTACTGAAAAAGGATTGAGAATGTTGAATGGAGGCATGAAAAAGCTGGAGAAGTTATTGGAAATCGGTAAGCCTAAAGGGAATTTTGAAGGTATAGGCTACAAAAGTGAGTGTTCGAAAGCTAATGAGGAAAAGTCTGGTATGTTCAGATTAGCCCAAGAGGTAGAAGCACCAAATAAGAGAACAAGATTTATACCCACATGTCATTTTTGTGGGGTTGTAGGGCATATAAGGCCAAGGTGTTATCAGTTGCTACACATGTTGTTTGAAAGAAGGCAAGGACGAAAAAGTGCATACGTTCCACAGAAGTTTCAACACCTTCAGTTTCTAAATCTACTTGGGTAAAAAGAAGTGAACTGCAAGCTCTTGTGATTCGTACATCAATGAAGGCAACGTTACAACATAGATGGTATTTTGATTGTAACATCCCGTTTCCATACAAATGGTCGAATCATGGAAATTGGTACACAGGAGAGCAATCGGAGATATTAGAAAAACACATCTCATGCTCATGCATTATATAATATACATATACACGTGAACAGTGATTTCTGCACATGAAAAATGTCTGTACATGCATTCATGACATTTCCCGGTATTTTGTGAATGAATGTGATTTATGAAAAAAAATATGAATTGTGTATAAAAATTTTATTGGAGAGGGTTATAGTGGTTTTCTGATTTTTAGAGATTTTTAGAAAATTTTTGGAAATTTTTCGGGGTCAATTCCGGACCAGAAAAACTGTCAAGTGACAGAATAGGAGTTTACCGGTAGAGGAAATGACTGTCCAATGGCACTGGAAACTTAGGCACATGAAATTAAGAATTTTTGAATTGAGCCATTGGAATTTTTGGAGAAAAATTGGAATTGAATTGGGAAGAAAATTAAGTGAGCTAATAAGAGTGTGACATGTGGCAAGTGACACATGTCACTTGCCTACATGTCCACCACCTAATTTAGTCATTAATAAAGTCATGATTTTAGGAGTCTTCATTCACGACTCTTCTTATTTGTCTTCTTCTTGAAAAGCTTTGTTAAAGTGTTTAATGAGTTTAAAAGAAAATCCTTCTCCATCCGAAGCTTCCTTCTCTTGGTTATTCTTGAGATTTAATCTTTTCTCTTTCATTTTTCCTCCACCTTGCTTGCTCTTCTTTGATGCTTTAAAAATACCAACCTAAACTCTCACCCCCTCAAGTGATGAAGATGTCGTATGTGATGGTGAGAGAGTAGAGAATTTGTGAAGTTTGAAGGATTGAAGAAGTGAGAGCTTAATTGGTAAGTGTTGCATTTTTATGCTCTTAATTGATAGTTAAATGCATAAATTATGGTGTTATGTGAATGAATTGCATGAGATTGTGTCTTGATTGAATTGGGTATGTTAAGTCTTAGAAGATGGATGAATGATGTGTTAGAAGTAAAGGAATGAGAGGTTATGTAATTTAGGTGAATTGAGATGTGTTAGGTGGATTGTAATTAGAAGAAGATGATTGTGTGTGTGTGCTGTGATTTTGTGGCCTAATGGTTAAGGATAGGTTGTAAGAGGGGTTATGGTGAATTTATGAAGTGAATTGTGTGTTGGTTGTGTTAGAAATGGTATGGAAAATGTAGAATGTGAGTTAG